>PVIR01006083.1:22500-57500 GCA_004026965.1 Petromus typicus
AAGTGTTGTGAAGGGTAGAGAGGATAAACAGGTTCAGCACAGGGACTCCATCTGATACTATTCTATAGGACAGTTCACTGAGACACGTGGCATAACCCACTTGTCCAAAACCACAAAACTGTATGATACCTGTGTAGACATGGGTGAACAGCATGATTCCGATACTGGTGGAAGTTAGGAAGAGGGAAAATGAAAGGAGGGAGACTGAACTTGCAGCTTCGTGTTCCTATCAACCTAGGATTCCTCCACAGCGCAAACTTTACTAATTAAAATTACAGCCTTTTCAAAAACAAAATGATATAAAATCAAGTTTTCCTAGGTAGTTCCCAAAAGGATACAAGACTATGTGGAATGTGGACAGAGCGATAGACAGACAGACATTTGAGAAGCACAAAAACACACAAGATAATAGCGAAGTCTTCACTTTATAGAGGAACATGGAACAAAGGCAAATAATCTTCCTATTTATGGGACAGAACAGGAGAGGTAGCACATCAGATTGGAAAGTCCCACTGGAGTCAGATTGCAGAAGACATTGAAATGTTAAGGCTTTCAGTCTCATTTGATAGACAGCCGGAAGTTACTGATGCTCCTAGAGTGGGAATGTACACAGCTAGAACTGTGAGGACATGAATTTGGTGGAAGCATAAGCCAAACATGAGAAGAGAGGGAAGGACAGCGAGGTGAGAGGAGTGAGGCCACTGTCACTGTGAAGGCACCAAGGAGTGAGGAGTTAGTGTAGTGGCAGCCTGGTGGCAGAGGGCACATGAGTACGTAATTACAGTGGGACATCTAGCAGGACCTCAGAAGCAGCAGGACGCAGGAAGCACAAGGGGAAGGGGTCAGAGGTGACACTGTGGTTTCAAGCCTGGGTGACCACAGGAAAGGTGATATACTTAACCGAAATAAAAAGCACAGTAGTAGCCAGAGGTCAAAGGTCTGTGAGTCTGGGTCCCAAGAGAGGTGGACTTCTCCTGTGAATCAGATGATTCATCAGGAGGAAGCTGGTTTGAAACAACAGAACTCCTTACAACATAAAATGAAACCCAACTGATAAAGCATAAACCATTCCAACGGGCAAAATAACCTGAACAGAAATGGTGCATTCCAGTTAAGGAAAAAAATATCCAGCAAAGAGAGGATGTATATAAGCTGTTTCCAATCCACAACATATAATCAGCACAGTGCTTGTGTTCAAGGCCAAAGAAATCTAAATAAATTTTCTTAAAATGATCCCTCTTTATTTTCTGATTTAAGGAGGCATTTAGATGAAGGGTACAGAAACTCTAGGTTTTTAGAACTCCGTCCTTCCTTAAGATGAGCGAGTTTGATCCCATTTGGGATTTGGGAAACATCTTGAACTATTTTTCAGACATCTGAGTCCGACCAATTCATCATTATTTTTGCCAAACATTTTTCCCTTAATTTGAAAACCTATGTGTATTTTCAAGAAAACACAATCCTTTTGTTTTGGGATTCGTACCATTTGAACTCATCAGCATACTTCATCTTAATCCCAACACTGATCACTGCAGGGCTCTTGCATGGTATAAGCTTACTACACAGTACAGACATTGTGTTGCTTAATCCCCTCAAGACAGGCCCTGTGAAGTAGATGTAATTATCATCTTGCTAACAGATGAGGAAACTGAGGCACTGAGAAGTTAATCACACAGCTAATCCTAGGCAGTACCACAACTCAACTGGAATTTCAGATCCCCTAACCTATACATGCTCCCAAACAAAACTCAGTAATGTGACTCCATTTTACCTGAAAGTCCCTTCCACCAATCAATCAAGTAGCAGAAAAGGCTACATGGCTGGGAAAAGAGTTGAATCTCCAAAGGGGTTAATGTGGTGCAAACTTCTGCCCATTTTTGAGCAGAATTAGGTACAAGGATTCAGCACCGGAAAGACCAAGAAAACAAGAGCTCATGGAGGATGGAGTCACAAAAAATTTCGGACTTTGCAGAGCCATGTTCCTGCCAGTCAGGGGACCAAGAGACTTCAGAGTTAACACTTAACGTCATGGGCCCTGCAACAGCTCATTGGCTTGGCCAGGAAGTGGCCAAAGTGAAAAGATTAAACAAATAGGCTGAAGTATTTTCTGAACATAGCTCTCCCCCTCTAGAGACCTCCAAAATTCTTCAGCAGAGAACTAAGCTCTTCCTTTTGAAACACTCAAAATGAACAGGGAACTTCCTTTCTATTTATTATTCATCTATCAACTCCATTTTCATGTTGTGTCACCAATAGGGTAATAATTTCATCTTTCTATCACTTTCAGGTGGGTCCCCCGTAACTTTCAGATCCAAGAAAAGTTCCTCAAGACGACAGTTACATCATTTATGGTGAGTTCCTTTTTAAACCAAAATAGTAGATTAGTTAGAATTATGCTATTATTCCTTAAAAGAAAACAAAGCCAAGCCTGAAGCAAATGCTCCAAATTGAAATATCAATATTTGCAAATGACAGAAATTACATAGGATAATAAGAATGTGCAAACCATGAATACATCTAAATTTAAAACCATTATTTAGAAAACACAATATCCAGCCTAGGAAGTAATAAACGGCTACCAGAAATACCATTATTAAGATGTCTTATAATCTTACCAGATTAACAGATTAAGCCCATAATGACAACTAATATCTGAATGCATGCTTTACATGGGAAAGGCACCATGTCACTAATATCATTAATGACTACTTAAATCACTATTGCACTTAAAAATGTTCAGAAAACATTTGTTTTGGGATTTGTTTAGGATTTCTCAATCTTATCTCATAAATAACACTGAAACTTAAAATTGCATGACCTGCAGATCCATTAAACTATAGGCTTATCATGGCTCCCATGTAAAAACTATCAGAGGATTTATAAGTCGATAGAAGCTGTTAAGAGTTACAAAAATCAAATTCAACCGTTGCTCCTCTACAACGTCTAGAATACAGTTTTTCACTTGTGCTTATTTTAAATTTCAACCCCATGGAGCAAAGTCTTGTTCACAATGGTGACTGAGGTTTCTGAAGCGTGCATGTAGCTGTGTGTACGTGGTGTTTAAACAGAACTCTACAAGAGTGTTATTCTAGAAGCAGAGACGTAGCAAGAAAACAGACCTGTGAGGGCATGCCATGGAATGCGCTGGCGTTGGCTGGCAGCCTCACAATCAAGAACGAATTACACCACATAATAGCTGGAAAAGTTAATTAAGTCAACTTCAACCAATAACTTCACCAATTACCAAACATTTCTCTTTGATTTTCATCACGGAATGGCAGGAGAAATGTATATGCTACATTCATCTGACTATGGATACTGAACTCTTTCTTTACATTTTATTTATTTGTGTATTTATTTATTTACAGTACTACAAATTGAACCCTGTTCCTCCACGCTAAACTACACCCCTACCCCTTTTTACAATTTGAAAATTTTGAGACAGGTATCACTAACAAGGTTGGGCTCCAGCTTATAATCCTCCTGCTTCAGCTTCCCAAAGTGTTGGGACAGCAGGTGTAAGCACTCATGCCCCACTTGAACTCACTTTTTAACAGTCCAATAAAGAACCAAAGTGGCAGACCTTTGGAAAGAAAACTCACAGCATCCCTTTTGCCTGTGAAGAGCTTCCGTGTAGGTCCCCATGCATTTCTGAAGTATTTACAGAAGGACAGACGGATGGATGACAGCCATAACAACAAAGGTAGCCTCCAGCCGGCACACACATTTCACGACAGCATCTCCCTGAGCCGCCGAGTGGCCCAGGCTCAGCTCACACATGCCTTGGCCTTCCTTGTGCTAGGTGGCAGGTCAGGGCCGCCACGCTCATCTCACTTCAGGATTAGCTTCTGTAAGTCATCACTGCTGCTGCCCTGCCTCATTTTCTCTCCAGGTTTCCTGATCACGGCCCCACTTGCACAGATTAATTCTGTTCCCAGAACCTCCCCAGGTTCCTTAGGGGTCCTGCTGTCAGAGAGCAGATCAGGACCCAGAGCAAGAGCAGCAGACCTGCTCGGCACCTGTCTCAGGCAGCAGCCACACTGGCCTAAGAGGGGAGGAGGTGGCGAATGCAAGGTGGTGACTAGGATGGGGGTTCTGCGGACACCACACAGTACAGCGGGACCACCCAGTGCACCGTTCTGGCTTCCTCCCTGGCACACCCTCGCACGTCATCTCCAGCACTCAATCATGCATGCTCACATGTCGTCATACACTTGCTCACTCACATCCATACACACCCCAAAGATGATCAAAGGTGATGTCTCCTGAAGCGTTATGTGCTGGAAGCACTTAAGTCTTACAAAATTACTATGAAAATCACCAAACAACCAATACTACAAGCATTGATTCTACTTCTGTCACCATAAATTAGCCTAATTTTCATAAATTTCAGAAAGACGAAACCAGAATACTTCTTTTTTTTTTTTTAAGGGAACATACACTTCTGTGACCACATTGAAAAAATAATGGAAGCACTTTGGTTGTGGCCTGAGGCTAGATTGTTTGGCAGTGGTAGAGATTGAACCCAGGGCCTCCACACTGAGCTATGTCCTGAGACCTTTCTATTTTATTTTGAGAAAGGGTCTTAGTAAGTTGTTCACGCTGCACTTAACCTGCCTCAGCCTTCTGAGTAGTGAGACGACAGGGGGTAAACCACCCCGTGGCTTCCAGGTCTGAGTTGCAATGGCACAAACAGCATAAGGAGACATATTTTTGCATACTTATATGTAAATTCATTATTTCAACCCAAACATAAATATATCTCCCTAAGGACAAATGCTAATCTGGACTCATCAGCCAGAAGGCTGACAGCCGGGTCCCTCCCTCGCTGCCACCACTTGTGGCATCAGCAGAGGGCAGCCGGAAGGACACACTGGGCAGGCTTGAGTGAGCACGGAGGGGCCACCAGACTCCTCAGGAATCCCGCCTTCTGAAGCAAGCCACAACTCCCCAACCCCCCAAAGCCAATTCCACCTGTTCAACTCTACATCTAAGAAAACTGTAAATCGTCCTAGAACAACCTTTCTTGGAATAAATAAATGAAAAGCCATTGGGGAGAGAGGAGAAAGGGAGTATGGGCAGCTCATGCAAACCAGTGGGCCCAGCTACATGGCATGACACTTGAGAACTAAGCAGCTGCATGGTGTAAAAGTGGACTCAAAGCCAGGGAGGCCAGGACGGCTGTGAACCTACAGAAGTCAAAGGCACTGACTCCCCGTGAGGACACCAAGTTACCACTAGCCCACAAGTCTGTCTGTACCACCACAGGGGCTCTGAGGTTGACGGTAATACTCCACTCCTGGACCAAAATGCCTCTGTGCATTGCCTATAAAGTACAAATGCAACAGAGACAAGGTGACTCTGTGTTGCCTCTGAAAATGATTAAGTACATTTAATTAGTATAAGCCAACCGTGAAACCTATCTCGGATCCTAATGCTACCCTAGGGTTCAACTGTTAAACTTAAAAATCCTTGAGAGCAGGCTACTTAACACGGGGCGGGGGGGGCACGGTTTGTCACTAATTTTAACCAAGACAACTTGTACGTCTTTCGTAAAAGCTAATTATTCCAAAGTGAAGACCTTCCGTGTGAAATGCACAGCATTTTGAACTCTTGCCAGACTAATCAAGTTGGTTTTTAAAATGGCAAAACAGGAACTTCCTATAAAAAATAACCTATCTCAGACTAGAAAATCTGGAAGAAAATGTGTAGGTTGAGGGCCAAAATGGAGACTGTTGAACCCTGCCCCTTCCACGTCCCCCTCCAGCCCGCCACCCTCCTCTGCCCCATGGGTTTTCTTCAGCTGCTCCTAGAACAAGCACTGGTCCAGGTTGAAATACTCTATTCCTAAGGAATGCCAGTGGCATGAAGATGACTGCAGGTTTGGCAGTGGGGTGGCTGCTCACCGTTGGAAGTAGTGCTGGAGGCCACCGCTTTCTCGCTAACATCTGTTCTGGAGGAGCATTTCACAATGGAATTCTCAACCTTCTTCTTCTCAGTGGTCGCAGAGGAGCTGTGGGACTGAGCCTCCATGGTGTCTTCTCATTACTTCAGCTCTTTTCTAGGGGTAACACCTACAAAACACCACAGCGCCATCAACTTTTGGTAAGAATAGGAAAACACGATCTTACCTCAAGGCCCCTACGCTGGTCAAGTAAGAGGCCAAAGTTTTAGCAAATTCAAAACTTAACTGTATTTCTCCACAGGTTTTCTACACCCGTCCCCAAATCTCCAAGTTTATTAAAAAGCCAAGCAAAAGTAATCTGTATACCCAAAAGGAGAATGACGAAATTCCACAGTGTCGACATTTTCCTGAGTTCTTCAGGGGCACAAGCCATCAAATGGCCCCAACATCTCCATTCTCAACCCCACCCATGATGTGAAACCCAAGTGTCACATTAACCTTTTAAGCCACATCTACACCTGTCTCTTCAGGCAGCCAACTTCACAGCAAGGGCCATTATCACAACTTCTATGGCAAGGGAAGTGCTTTTGCTTAGATGTTTTAAAGAGCATTCATCAATCACATCTATGCCACTTACTCAAAGTTCAGAATTACAGGGTAATTCCACCTAAGCAACCAGTGAAGTCTGCTTCTTTCACTAAGATATCTGCAATATACTTCTCAGTCCAAAATCATTCGGGTAAACTATCTAAAACATGAGAACCTTTCAGTTCATTTGGGTTCTGTTTTTGAAACTCGGTCACAGAATAGCAACCTCTGATCCCGCAAAGAAAAGCCACGAAAAATCTCCATCAGCAAAGCCAGGGGTCACTAAGGAAATCTCAAAACTAGACTAAAGTCCACCCATCTTTTACTGGCTTCATTCATGTGATAATCGCCCTAACTCATCATTCATCAATTTTCACTCTTTTTAGTCGGTGTACTTTTCTACAGTCCTGTTCTACACCTCCAAAGAAGAGGAGAAAAGATGAACAGTCTCCTCTCTGCCATATTTTCTTCAAGCTATCTAGACTGCAACACCATGGTGGGTATTTTATGCATCTCGTCAGCTATGTATTTTTCTGCATTTAGGAGGCTCCGTAGAATTCAATAAAAATGATGATTCCTAAAATAAAATAAGCAACTGTTTCACCAGCTAAAAAAGTTAAAATACCAGATGAAATAAGTGTAGTCACCTTTATTTGCAAGGGAACTGTAAATTCTTTTCATGTACAATAAACTCCTCTTGACCTGGATTTCAAGCAAACAGAAGTCAAGAAACAGAAGTCTCGTGGTACTATTGGCATGAGCCTCTCCACTAACTTCCAATTTTTTTCTGAGATTATCCAGTGTCACTGAGTGTAAAACACACAAGTCATTTAAGAACAACTTCTGAACAATGAAAAGAAAGAAAGAAGCACCCAGTAACATTTACATATCAATTGTAAGATCCACTCCAAATTCAGAAACATCTCTCCAAGGCACTGATAAAGAAGAATACAGATGTCCTTAGCTGGGCTGGAAGTGTGTCCAAGCCGAAAGATCAGGGCCACCTGACCAGTGGCCCAGGAGCTGTCCAGCACACTAACTCAGGCAACCTGTTGGTGACACTCTGTTGTGTTATTCATCAAGTGACAGAATCAGATGATACCATTTAATCCTTTACAGATGGGAGAAAAAAACAGCACATTCTCTTTCACAACATATTCAACATTCCACGCCAAGGATCTTCTTCCAGAAAACAATCTTAAACAGCAAAATTAACAGTTAATTTCTGAAGGGTCATACAGCCTCCAAAGCTTTTTCATGAACCCAGATGAAGGAAGCTTAAAGAAAAATGTTCAATTGTTCCTTCTACCTCTCACACGTTTCAGAATGGATTTATTTTTAGTGCCCCCAAAATTGATTTAAAATAGCTCCTCTGATATGCCACAAAAACACAACAATCCACATCACTTTCTCCTAGTGCCATGGGAACCACTGGGACCAGGGGTGCTTGAGTGCTTGCTAAGCATTCTGGTTCCTGAGTCCAATTTCCGTGGCCATGCTTCCATTCAAAGTGGTCCCATGTGGGAGGCTTATTTTAGGAGGCAGTACTTGCTGCCAGGCTTGCTAAAGCTTTCCAACAATTCTTCCATACGTTTGCTTCTTCTCAGTGCTATATACCAGGCAGGACGATCTCAACACAAGTCTTTGTTGACAAAATAAGACTAAGGAATAAAGTACACTCCAGAATACTGAATTCACAGTCTACCCAAATCTCCCTCAGAACCTTTCACAGTGATAATCAGGTCATGGACAAAAGTTTTCCTTCTCAGCACCCTATATATAGGAGAGCGTGATTGAGAAAATAACCTATTACATCCATGACCCTGTGACTCTGTCTACAATGTCTTGAGTTTTAGTCCCACTGACTTACCTACATACACTATACTCTATATTTGGATTTTCTTTGAAACTGGCAAAGTACAAAAACACTAAATATTTTGGCCAGATGTATTGGTACATTCTTGTAATCCCAAGCACCCTGGGAGACCAAGGCAGAAGGACTGTAAATTTTTAATCCCAGCCTGAGCAACTCAGCAAGACTTTGCCTCAGAACAAAAATTGGGGATTGGAGATATAACTCAATATGAAGGCCCCAGATTCAATTCCCAGCACCACCAAAAAGAACAAGAAAATGAAAAATTAACAGTAATACTTATTCAAAACACTCCACTTTAACCATCTGCTCTACTACCCAGTGTTATGTATTTGGATAGAGTTTACCAGTTGAATCTGGGTAGTTGGCTAAGTTAAAACTTCACCCAGATGCATACAAAAGGACCAGAAAATCCCATTAAAAGATGGGATTCCTAGTGAAAACTACGCCTCCTCTTTAGTAGAGGTAGCTAATTAATAGTAGTCAAAAGACAAGTTCCTTGACAAACTCAGTTTTTGTGGAGCTGTTGGGTTTTCCCCCAAGGCAAAGGACTTCATTGTAAGAAAGCAATGCAACCCTCCTCATAGTCATCTGAGTGAGGAAAGGCTTCAGCATGAAGAAGTAAAGCTCCAGGCGCTGCTTGCAATCGCACTAATTAATAGTCTTCTCGAATACTAATTCCTACCCCTGTTTGAAATAGATTAAAAAAAAAGTAGGCCCTTGGTCACCAAAGTGTACCTCCTTCTTCTATTTTGACAACTTATTTTTGGATCTCATTAGTTAGTAACTAATTATTTAAAAGTGTGGTTGATGTGTGGAACGTGGCTATAAAAATGGCAACTTGCCAAGACAGACATCTGCTTCCTGTATATCCCTATGGTTTCTATCGGCTAATTTTACCAATAAAACATAAGCTTGTCCCTGCCAGTTATCAACAGAAAGGTTTAACATGCTGGAAGCCCGTACTCCATCAAACTGTGCACGAAAAACCAAAAAGCAGAAGAGAGTGACTGAGGTTTCAGTGTCACAGGGCAGGAAGTGGGTTTGAAACTCAGTAGTGAGCTGATCGTCCAAGCCTTAGGTGAGAACTGACCAGTGAACGTTGCCCGTGGAGTTCCCATCCCTAAAAGCCAGGCAGGAGCCCAAGAGTGCTGGAGTGTCTGAGATAATAACCCCTCACTTATTTAGAACTTAAGTAGCAAGGAAACATTTTAAGTTCTGCTTCCCTTCAAGGACTTTTCTCTGAAGAAAACTTGCCAGTGCTCTTGGGATGTGACTGAATGAAAGGAGACTTTTTCCTCCCCTGATATAGTTTCCTTGAATCTCTGTGTAGCCGAAAAATTACATGCGAGAGGCATTGATGTGGCTTTTGAGTCCAAGTCCCAGAGGCCTGAGTACCTGGGGAAGAAAAACAAAACAAGGAAAACTGCTCTCCTGCTACCTGACTACCTCAGGCTTGAAGTTTCACAGGTAAAAAGGAAAAGATGAAGGTTCCTGCCCCAAAACAGGGCATATTTTTCCCACTCAATCACCCCTGAACCTTTTGTAATCCCCCAGGCCAAAATCCAGGGCACAATTCCAGACTCTATTTAAATGTTAGCAACCTGCCTGCAGGTGGGTCATTTCTTTCTAAATTATAAATCTGAACCTGAACTAACTCCTATAAAGTTTCCTGAAGCCACTGACAAGTGAGGCCGCAGCACAGGGCCACATTTCCGGGGGATGGGGGTACGTATTTAGCAAATTTAGAGAATTCCTAAGGAGGATCTACATCTTCAATAGCGTAACATCGTTCTCTTTGGGGTTGCTGCACAGATGCAGTGGGGGTAAGAAGAGGCAATCCGATTTTACAAACGAAGGGAGGGGACCCCATTTATTATTAAGCTCATGATGTCAAGCTGCGTGGCTGCGGTCCACATGGTTTGAAAGCTGTCCCATTCTAAGCTTGCTAGTCCCAGTCCAGGCACTTCAGACAGGTGCAAGACAAGCTTTTGACACTCTTAAGTACTCTTCCTCGTGCCGTGGTCCAAGCTGTCCCCGGAGCCTGTCTCTGAGGCCAATTCTTTAGGGGAATAGGCAGCATGAGCAGTATCACCACAACATCCATCATCGTTACATCAGCGAGTGGACGTCCACACCCGGCAATCCTGCCCCAGGCCGCAACAGTGCGCAGGGAATTTCTCAGAAAGGGCTCTGGGTGTGGGGGGTGGGCAGAGGCGGTGCTCTCCGGAGACCTGCTTTGATCTGCAAGTGGCCTCAGGAGACAATGCAAGTCTGCCAGCCAAGCCTGGGGAAGAGGGAAAATACCCAGGAGAAGGCGGGGCCGGGGCCTTTTCAGGGCACAGGCGCAGCCCTTACCAGTTTGGAGCAGGCCCGTTATCCTGCGCCTCAGGAGCACTCCTGGGCATTAGCAAACCCTCTCTCTCTCTGGTTGGCCCAGCAAAACGGGCAGAGCAGTTGAACCTAGCAGTTTCACACAGCTGTTTCAACTCACTGGATGCAACTTTCCATGCCCTTTGCAATTAACATCGTGTGTGTGTGTGTGTGTGTGTGTGTGTGTGTGTGTGTGTACAAGATAAAGAAATTCTGGGAACACTTGAAAAGGCTTCAGGAAACCAAGAGATGTGTGTTTCTCTACAAAATCTATTCATCATTAACCCGGGCCCTAAACGTAGTTTTTGTCATCACTGCCAGAGAGGAAGGTGGCCAAGGCGGAGACACATGGCCTCACTGTCTTTCTCCCAGGGAAGCCCTTACAGACTTCCAGAGTGTCACCTGTACCACCACAGTGGCTGTATGCAGCAGTAAATAGAGACCATAGAAAATTAAAATTCTGGAAACATGTGCAAAAATCACCCTTTCTTGGTCCATGTCTCAAAGCCTGTGACCCTCAGGCAAGCAGGATTCCTTTACTACTTAAACTCTTAAAATTTTTTGCAGAAACAGTAAGCAGTGCTAAAGCCAACGTTTCACATTCTGTTTGAACTGAACGCAATCTAGGATGAAACCCAGCTGCAGGACTTCCAGTTGGGTTTTTAAAGTTTGTTTGTTTTTTGAGAGTGATTTTTTTTGAGTTGGCCTAAAGTTGGCCAGTCACTCGAGTGTTATTTCAAAATGTCTTTAAACATTTTTTTAAAAACTACGTTAGAAGAAGTTACAAAGCCTGATTAATGATAACGCGATGCATTTTTTAGGGGTTAGAACAATCATGGCCGTGAGTGCTCAGAAACAAGAGACTCTGCCACAGCAGAAGCGATGCTATTCACAGCACCACGATTAAGCCTGAAGTGAGAAATGAACTGTGTAGTTTGAGAAACCACCGCTCCAGAAGACAGAGGCCGTCCTCAGAGAAATCCCATTTATGCACATCTGCCTGTAGACTGGCCAGCTGAATGTTCGCTGTCATGTGCTTCTGCTTTAAAATTCCAAAGCAAACCAGCTTGGGTAGAAATTACAGGGCAGCCCCCTTGATGTTCCTGAAGAGCGACGTTTCTCTCACTCTTCAGGACTACTAGATCAGCTGCTACTTTAGCATAATCCTCTCAGAGCTCCTATTTAGCTGAAATTCCTGTTAAACATTTTTTTAGGTGAAATCCCTATTTAAAAAATGTGTACCTGCATGTAGCCATGACTCATTGCTTAAAGCAAATCTTGTAAGGAGATAGTTTTATTTTTTGGGTACCAAATTAAGAAACCTTAAGCTAATTCCGATGTTCACCTTAAGAAATAGTCTTGAGGTTCCATAAGCAAACTATAGGCAGTTGAAATCATCTCAGTTGATGCTGTGTAACTATGCACTACAGAAAAGCTCTCCCAGGTTTGTGATGTGGCTGACGATGGCTCCTTGGACACACACCATGTCTTCCTGAACTGAAAATCAATTAGGTATGCATAACCTCTGTGACACGTCAACAGTTCCCAGGATTTCCAAGGTTCTTTTTCCTGTCTTTACAGCCTTCCTCTTTTAGCAGGAAAAGAAGCCCACCTTCATAAGTTCTTAATGAAATCTTCATGCATTTTTAACTACAGTATTTTAAATGCACAATTATCTTTACCTTTATATAGGATCATTTTCCCCAGTGGTAAGAAAGCCTAAAGCCTTTACTGCAACATCAGAAAACTGCTATCTGTTCAAGGTGTCACTAGTAGCACAGAGATCCCTGAATCTTTTGCCAACTGTCTTCAATTCTTCTTTGTGTGTTTCTGAAGCTAGACAAACGATATTCAGAATACGTCCCCAGATGGAATTATTCTAGGAGGAAATCACTGCCTTGCTCTGAAATTAAGTGAAATTGGTTTCTGTACATCAACCACATCGGAACTTTTAAGAAATCCATACATCTAACTTCAACCACTGAAAAGCCTATTGGCCATGAAAGTAATCATTGCTTATTACAGTTAAAAATCACAAAGGGCAGTTGTAGGTGCCCATTTTATTTTTCTGCCTTGTGTATTTAAAATAAAATACCATGAGCTACCTTTCTTTTTTCTCAGCTGCCAGAAACACTCACTGGCAAACATCTTAGGGGAATATGAGGTCTCTATTTGCCATTCACTCATTACCATTTCTGAGTTCTGCAAGACTTTTTAGGCTGTGTGGCAGGTACTACGAAAGGCTAAGCACTGGAGAACACAGTGATGCTCACTTTCTTCACACTAGCTGGATACAGACCATCCTCAGACAGAAGCCTAGGTCTGCAAGTCACTTATCAGTGATAGATCAGTTAAGCTCATGGAAATCACATTCCCCTGAAACTCTCCTACCTCACAAAAACAGGACAACTGATCAAATATGTCCCTTGTCTCTCTTCACTGAGGTAACAGAAGTAAAAGTTTTCACACACTTTCAGAAGAAAAAAAAATGCTGTCCAATTATTCTTACAGCACTTGGGTGACTCTGGGTTCCTACAACCTCGTGTGTGTTTACAATGATTCTTAAGGGAAAGGCTTTGGTTCTTTGAGTAGTAATGGAATTTGAAACCATTATACATATTAGCCCAGTACCTGTTGGAGATTTAAATCAACTACAGGACACAAAGGTACATAACATAGTTTCTGTGAAGTACTACTTACTCTCCTTTATCCTTTTGCTTCTAAACTTTGAACTCTCAAAATGTATATCTAGTGTTCACCAGCACTGTTTCAGAATGTAGGGATTTTTGAATGAAGGCTTATGTTGGAAAAAAAAAATAGCCCATGATTCTCTTAGACTACCACTTTAGCCTCCTCCCAGACGGCATTCTCTGCCTTTCTTAATTTTTACCCTCTGTCTCTTCAAACCACCATTCCACCCGGGCACACAGCACACCCCCTCCAGGGGAGACTGTGGTGTGGAATTTCATTTTAACATCCTTGGTTCAGACAGCAGACGTGGTCCTGGATGGCGGACTTGATGCACTAGAGTCCAGGTTTTCACACATCTGAGACATTAGTGCTTCATTCTTAAGCCACTGGGTGAAGTTTCTCTACACACTGATAACTTTATTCAGAATGAATTATTCTTTTTAAAAATATCACAAAATGAAATCAATAAGAGTGCTTAACCCTCCCCCCACTCCTTCGTTCCTGCAATTCGAAACTTATCTTTCATCTAAATGGTGAGTTTTCCTTCTCTTTTAGAAAAAAAAAATCGATAGTTTGTAATGTAAAGTCCTCTGGAGTCTTGTTAGGCATTTTATGAAATCTTCAAAAAAAAAAAAAAAAAAGTTGAAGTAGCCAAGTCTACGGATTTCCACAAGAAAAGGAGCAACTATGTCACACTCCCTTCTGAAGCGACAACATGGAGACTTTTTAAAAACTATACTTATCCCCCATTATTTAATTAATTTACCTCTGAGGCATCTGATTACACTACACACCATCAGATGCTTATAAAATGTTACTCTCGTGGCCCCTCTCCCCGTTTTTTACCCCTTCCCCTACCAAAAAAAAATAAAAAAGAAATGCAAAGAAAAGAAAAGCCCCTCTAGCTGTTGCAAGCCAGGAATCAATCCAATTTACTGCAGGTACAATTTATATGTACAGTGCATGCTGCAACAAAACCACAGTGTGATATCAACCCAGCCCTTCAGAAAGTTCTCCCCTAAATCTCTGCAAAGGAGCTTTAAAAGAAAGCCAGGATTACAGTCAGCTAGAAGGTGGGGAGGGAACTTACCTCAAAACCCAGCCAAGCGGAAATCGGAGCAGTAATTCTACAAGTCGACAGAGTACGCTTTCAAAGCTATAATGGTGTGAAGAAGTGCCGGGCAGCCTGGGCTGTAGGCAGCACTAATACACTGATGACTAATGGCTGGGCCCAAGCAGACAATGAATTTGGGGCTGGAAAACTAACAGAAACCATGCAGTACTTTGACAAATGGGCTTTCACGATTTCATTCATTGAATAACCTTTAAGCACAAAATTGGCTGCGGTTCTCTTGGGAATGATATGACATGTTGCCGGACAATGATGTAAGTATTTTCTTTTTTAATTATGACTCTTACACAAACTGTAAGAGCACCATATACCAGGACACTGCTACAGATACCACAGATGGAGAACTCAACACAATATTGCCTTTCAGGAGGGGGCTGAAATGTTCCAGTGCCACCTTATTAACTATGTAATGGCTTTTTCATTCAGCTTCTTTAGAAAGCCATAGATTTTCTGAGACATTTTGTCGGGTTGAAATATACACACCCAGAACAAAAAACACTTTCACATTAAAGTAGAGAGGAAAAAAAAAAAAAAAACAGGGGTAACAAGTAGCTAAGAAATTTGGCAGTAAAATACAGTACATTTAGAATTAAAATGGAAAAAGTCTAATTTTCAGGGTCTAGGCAAACGAAAATGCCATAAAACAACAGAGACACTATGTAAAAGTTTGCAATCAAATGCCCTCACAAACACATTTAACATTCAGTTTCTTCCCAACAGCTTTACTCCCCTCTTCCTAGCGTTAATTAGCCCTTCCATTTAGAAATAATAATTTTGGCAATTTTTAGAAGAGAGAATCAAATATCTCAAGTGTCTCTACATTAACAAGTGGCAGCTACTCCACACAGCATCGCCTTCAGCACGTCCTAAAAACTTAAGAAAAGGATCTTAAAACAGGAAGCTTAGTGAGCTCATAAAACTGTTGTTGGAGCCAGGAACACATAGCATATTTAATCTGCAAACTGTGAGAGTCCGCAGTGATTTCAGTGAGATCTGAGGCATGCCCTCCAGGTTTACTGGGATCTGGGATTAGGGGGTTGATAAGAACCTCCACTGCCCATGGACATGTTTTTCTTCTGCAGTTAAACACAAATGCAGGGAGACATTTGACTGCTGCTTGGCGTTACTGCTCCAGCTCTATAAAAGCTTTGCAGCTCCTTTTGCTGTCAATATATCAAAGTTTAAAAAAAACCATCAAAGTGTGAAATTTCATTTAAAGTCTTCGCCAGTCTACAGCTCTATTTCACAGGCCCATCAAATAAAAGTAAAGATGAAAAATACACTGAAAGTACTTGAAAAAGTTTGCGGCAGTACTCCTGCCCCTGTTGTTGTTTATTCTGTCGCCCCTTATTTGCTTTGAAACTAGAACAGATCAATTTTCATCCAGAAAACTGACAACGTGAGTGAAGGCTTCTGCCAGCTATTAATGAGAAGACAGCCTGGGATCATTACGAGACCGGACTCTTTTGCTTAACAAACATATATGTATTTGCTTCTTCTGTAGTCATTTCAGCCTTTTAATTGCCTTGCATGATGTTGAGAGTTCTTAGAAAATTTCTTGTATCCCCCAAAACACAGCAGACAACCGGAGAATACGGATGCCAGCAGAACTTAAACCCTCCTTCAAAGAATTCTCTAGCTGCGGATTTACAACAATTGCATAAAGAAGAAACGTCTGACTTTTACGATAATCTACTATAGTCTAAAAGCATTAACATTCCATTACTAAGGTTTTCTCGAGCATTTCCTGACTCACTATTCACTTCAAGACTGGTTTTTCTTACTGCTCTGCTGTCTCCGTGTGGGTGCATGCGTTCAAGGACGATCAGGAAATTGTTCCCTTTCACAGGCTCCCAAACTCTACCCTCAGCAGCTCCACCCCCCAACTCCGGGAGGGGGGGAGGGGATCTCAGGAAGCAGGATACTTTACCTAGGAGCAAGGACCTCAATCAGGGGAGCTTAGAGGAAGTCTGAAACACAGATAGCACGCAGGTAACTAAGGGAACTTCACTGATGAAGAAACAAAGGCAAGTCCAACTTTTAGGTTAGGACATCAAATTGATAAATTAACAATTCTTTTCTTAAATAAGTAATGAAATAACTGAACAGGGCCATTTTTCATCAGTGCTGGATTTTCTCATTTCTGTCTGTGGTCCTCAGCAAATGAGATGCATACAGTAAAAACGTGTGTGTATCAGGGTTCAATCAAGGAACACAAGCATGGGAAAAGCACAGGGAATTGGTAGGCGTCAGGGCCAATGCTACCAGCCTATTAGTAATAATGCAATCTCTACCTTTTCAAGTATTCCTGCTTGTGTGAAATTTCACTAGACACATCTCACATTGAACTCGTTCACGCATCTTAAACCAAAGCTTCCCTAGGCTGACTTGAAGAATTATAGTTCCTGAAATGATCTCCCCTTAGGCAGAGACTTTCTAATTAAATAGCTTTTAGTATAAAGTAAACTCTCTGCTCTGTATAAATATGCTATCCCAACTAATTTAAATGTTATTTCATGTTTGTTTTAGGTCTGACTATAACCTAACTGGCCATGTATTTATGTTTCAGGTGAAGAACAGTATTCCCCTAACATAAACAAATTCTAAGGATACCTTGCACAGGACTCCTTGCTAAATCCAATCACTTCCGCTTTAATAAATCCCCTCAACTAAAATTCTGCTCCGTTTGAGAAAAATGAAGAAATTTGGGAATTATTTCCACTATTTTAAAACACGGCATTTTCCCCCTTCAAAATAATCCTGACACATGTAATTAAGAAACTGTCAGACTATTATTAATTTTTAATTTAAAACCTAAATGAAATAATTACAGGAATCAATCAATAAGGCACCTACTCAAATTACAGGGCAATTACATAAATACTCAAAATTAATACTTTACGCCAAATCTTAAAAGATTTTGGTCTCTCACACGAGAAGTCGTCAAGCCACACAAAAAGTGTGCCACAGATAGGGAGAATCGTCCCTGCCTTAACAGACTGGCATGAGATCACTTCAGATGGCCTCTGCACAGGTCCCCCAACCAGCCAAGCCCAACGCGCTCAGCCGCAACTCTTCTCTGAGAAGTTAATTTATTTCCACCAGACACATATTTCAAAGATCTAAAACAAAAAAAAAGATGAAGAAAAAAAAAAAAAAAACCACCTCAGCTAAAATCCCCTCTAGGAGAGACAACCCCAGTGACTAGAATTTTCAGCCAAGTGTCCTCATTGTGCTCCAGAAAGACTAATAGGAGGGAAAGACAGGAGCGGAAGGTGTTATCAGAACTCATAGTAATGGCACTGTCCATGTATTTCCAGGGGCCGGGCCCCCATACCTCTAAGGAAAATGGCTTTTTTTTACTCGGAGACGCGGCCAGTCCATCATTTCAAACTGATGTGGCAGCTGGAAAATGTGGAACAGCTGGCAGAGAGCTGGGAGAAAATGTTTTACATAAATATATGTACATAGGAACTGGCGGAGGGCCACAAGCAGCGAACCCAAGGCCAGAGTCTATCCGGCAGTCTACACCAGGGAGATAAGAAGTTGAGGGGCGGGATCGGAACAGTTGTGGAGCAAACGTCTTCAACCTCTTCATGCATTCAGCACGGGAAGCCCGAGGGTCCTAGGGCTCCTGGGGGGTGGCATCTTACAGAAGAGAGCATGTGAGCACCAAGTTCAGAAAAGGATAAAAAGCCAGGCGTGGCGTGGAGCGTCCCCATCCAGCAATCTGCTTAGAACGTCGCTTCACAAACTCTCCAAGTTTGGGGATCAATATTTGCTCCCTTTCCTCCTCCTCCTCCTCCTCCTCCCGTTCAGTTTCCGCCCCGCGGTTCCAGACCGCGCCTGTCCTTGGAGGGATGCCCTCTCCGCTCCCCTCTGTGGAAAGGCGACCTCTAAACTGATTGCTACGAAGGCCACAGCTACTTTCTTCGTGTGTGTGTGTGTGTGTGTGTGTGTGTGTGTGTGTGTGTGTGTGTGTCGCCCCTAGAAAGGAGAAGAAATCAAAGAGAACCCAAATCACGTACAGATGGCACAACTTTCACTTTTCCTCTGACGACCCAGGCGCGCCGCTCCCTCCGCTCTCACCGCACCCCCGCCCTCCGAGGAGAAGCCCCGGCAGCACAGGCGCCCGCAGCGACGGCCACCGCGCGTCCCAACCTCGCCGCCGCCTCCTCCGCGCGTCCGAGGGCCGGGAGCGCAGAGGACCGAGCAGGGGCTCCGGGGACTTTCTCACTCTTAGAGGAGTGGAGGCGAGGGGCGCAGCGGCCACCGATGCAAACTTGGCGCCCGCTGAGGGATGTGCGGTTCTGCAGTTTGTCTGGACGGCCGGCGAGGCGG
This sequence comes from Petromus typicus, assembly GCA_004026965.1. Taxonomy (NCBI): domain Eukaryota; kingdom Metazoa; phylum Chordata; class Mammalia; order Rodentia; family Petromuridae; genus Petromus; species Petromus typicus. Next base: position 41,404 of record PVIR01006083.1, read on the forward strand.
ACACTTGCAGAGGGACCTCCGAGAGGGAGGGAAGAGAATGAAAGACTCGCTGAGACCCTCACGGAGGCTCCCTCCAACTGGGCGCCCGGTGACAGCCATTTCCGTTCCATCCCGCTCCCGGGCCGGGGACCACCTCTGCGCCCGGAGGCCGGGGACGCGGCCGCGGGACCCGGCTGCGGGCCGCAAAACAAAGAACTTCGGGCGGGACGTACCTGCAGCGCAGCGGCGGCTGTCAAGTCCCCGAGCGTCCCATAGACCCGGTCCGGGGCGCGGACGAACGGGCGGCGGCGGCTACCGCGAGCGGCGGGGCAGGGCGCGCGGGGCGCCCGCCGCGGGCATGGTGCGGGGGCTCGGGCGGCCGGGCGCGCAGGAGGCGGCTGGGTGCGCGAGCGCGAGTGTGCCCGGCCCGCTCCCGCCCGCTCCTGCAGCTCGGGCATCAGTTGCAGGATCGTGTAATCCGATCCCTTCTGACTCACAGGCCCTGAGTGACAGTTCTGATTTGGTTCCGCCGCGGGAGGGAGGAGAGAAGAGAAAGAAAGAACCCCCGCCGCCCGGCCCTGCGGGCTTCCGAGCCACTTTCCGGAGTGAGGCCCCTCCGCCGGCGCCCCCCGCCCGGCCCGCGCCGCCCGCGCTACTCACGGGTGCACAACTTGTCCCCGCGGCGCGCTCCCCGCCCGCGCGCTGCCCCGGCGCGCCTCTCCGCCTCCTCCTCCTCCTCCCGCATTCCTCCTCCCCCAAGTTTTAACAGATGTGGCCGGACTCCTCTCCCGCGCCCGCGCCCGCGCCCCCCCTCCGCCCGCCGCCCCGCCCCGGCCCCGGCTCGCGGCCACTCTCCGGCTCGGAGGCGACCCGCCCAGCAGCCGGACGCCGCCGCCGCCGCAGGGGGCGAAGTTGGGAAAACTTGGAGCGCCGCTCTCGCCTTACTTCTGCTTTCTCGCTCCTCGTAGGCCGCGCCTGGCGGGTCCCCGCCCCGGGAGCGGATCCCAGGGGCGTCGCGGGCGGCGCGGAGGCCGGGGTCCTGGTGGCTGGGGGAGCCGGGGCGCCCCAGCCACGCGCGCGCCGCTTCCCCGCCCACGCCCCTCCCCGCGCTCACACAGACACATCCGTGCCCGCTCCTCCTCTTCCCCTCGGTGACCCCGCGCCCGCCCGCCCGCCCGCCGCGCCAGGCCCCACCCACCCGGCAGGGGAAGGGGCCCGGCGTGATGTCACGCGCGCCTTCCCGGCCCGCGCACGCCGGGGCGCCCCTCTCCTCCCGCCCGGCCTCCGCGGTTCCCTCTCTCGCTGCGGGGTTGGACTCCCCTTCCTCCCTGAGGGGGTTCTCAGGTTGCCCCCACACCTTCCACACACACCTTAGCTCCTCACTCGCCTTGTTTCCCCAGACCAAGGCTGCCAGCCCGCGCGCGGATGCAGCTTTGGAAAGTTCCGGGGACTCCTGCAGGCTGGACTCGTCTGTCGCCGGTGCGGAATCTGGGAAGTGGGACTCCCACCGCACAGCGTGCTGTCCCTGCCAGCCACTCACTTAGAGGCAAAAACAAAGACCCCGGGCTTGGAGCCGGGACTTGGTGCTTTTCCTTGAGCTACAAAGTGTCTCTGTCCTTGATTTATTTTCAGAGGCCCCAAGCAGTACAAAAATATTTTCCCTCTTTCAACAGGCCAGGCCAGTCCACATCCATCTGGTCCCTTTCAGTGTGCCCATACTGGACCTGTAACTAGAAAAAGGAGATCTCAAGGGGGAAACAAAGAAAGGAACAGGAAGAAAGAACCCCCCTGGGACGTCCAGAATCCGGGGCTTAGGAATCGGCCCCCAATCCAGGCTGAAGAGCCTGAAGTACAGGGCGCGCTGGGGGGAGTCACCGCGAAGGAAGAGAGTGGGTGGATGAGTGATTAGCTAGCATGACTCCAAGAGCATTTTGAGATTCAAATGCTTAGCTAGAGGATTTTTGTAAGGGAATCAAAGGTGGTGTTCAGATTCCTGGGACTTGTTGCTCATCACAAAGATAGGACAGAAGCTGAGACTGACTGAAGTTTTCACAGTAGAGGTAGCAAATACTTGAGCCTTTTAAGCTTGCTCTCTGCCTCACCGCTGTGTAGAAGGAGAAATCAAAACACTATTGGATGGTCACAGAAGGGGTGGTGGGTATCCCCACTACTCTTAGGCCGGGAGGGTTCTCAGAGCCTCCTTGGACTCTGAGGCCATTGTGGATTCCTGTGAGGGATACCCGCTCTCATGTGTCCCAGGGTAACCTCGGACTTCCAGTGAGATCATATCTAGAAGTGGAGAAGGAACTACTTTTGCAGTTGCAAGCTACTCTTTAAGCACCAGTCTTGCTTCTTTTCCTTTTCTTTTTTTAATTCAAGACCGTTTCTGTATGGATCTCATGAATCCAAATCATACATAGCTAGAAAGAAATAAATAAAAAGGACAGCCAATAAATCAACAAGTAGAAGAAACTAGACATCTGTACTTTTACTTTGGTCTTCTAGCATGTTTTGAGACACAAAGATCTTGATTTTTTTTTCTTTCTAAAAGACTAGCACAGAATAAAACAGCTAATCTTTCCCCTGTGCCCATCAGAGTAGCTAAAAGCAAAGAAGGAAGAATAATACTGTGTGCTTCGTGTTCGGAATTCCGCCCCTGAGAGGAAAACGTCCAGCTCTCTGTTTTAGGGGTAAACAGGTATAGCAATGAGCACGTTTTGCAAAAATGAAAGAAGAGGGGAAAAATTAACCGAAATTTGGCCTTCAGTCCAAGTGAAATCCTGCCAACATGTATGGGAGAGAGATTACTTTGGCTGGAGGGCTTGTCAGAATTTCTATTCCCCCACCATCTTCCTGCAGTGGCTCCTGAACTATGTGGAAGGTCTCAGAGGTGGGCTGAACGCAGCCTTTCTGTGTTCATGACAAGCAGGCACTCCAGATACCTTCTTGAAGTTAAATTCCACTGTCAGGAACTCGCTTATAGTCTGCTAGCACCAATCTTTTTCATAAGCAAAATGTGTTCAGATTTATTCCCCCTCTTGGCAACAATAAAGTCAAAGATGTGAAGAGCATCTTTCCACTCCCCTAAGGGGCTGCCTGAACAGGCAGCTTAGTCAACACATAGTTCAGGTCTTACTCCCTGGGAGGCTGGACGTCCAGCGTTAAGGTGTCATGCCGAGCTATGTTCCTTCTGAAACCCATGGGCCTCTGATGGTGGCTGCAAGTCCTTGGTGTCCCTCGGTTTGGAGCAGCGTCACTCCAGTCTATCCCCTAATCACCAGATGGCCTCTCCTTTGTCTGTCTCCTCTAATACAGCACAAATCACATTGGATCAGAGGACCACGTTCTACTCCTGCATAAATTTATTTTAACTGTTTCCAAGAAATACAGCTGTAGTGTATATCCTCGAGGGACATCTCATAATAGCCCAATTCTCTCCAAAAGCTGGTGGTGCTTTGGAGGCAAGTTTGCCAATTAACAATGTTGAGGGGTGCTTAGCTAGACAAGGTGGAGCCCAGAAATCAGTGGTTAGGTCACCGTCATGCGAGGGGTACCCTTGGAAGGAACTTCTCTTGGGACCCCCATGTACTCTCAAAAGAGTCAGTTTTTATCAAAGAACAAGGCCAACACCTTTTCTGACTCTGGTTTCCTGTCTCATCCATGTAATTACTCTAAATATGAGACACTTACGGACTTCAACTGATGAGACTTCCTGACCTGGGACCTCCAGCTTCTACGAATGAAAGCTAAGTAAACTGCTTTTCATCATAAAGTGTTGGGCCTCAGGTATTTTGTTACAGCCACAGAACTGTCTCATAGTTTGCCTTCCCAGAGGTGAATCACTTTTTCCAAAAGGATGAGCGTTCCTGTTGACAATCATCACACAAGTCTTAACGTCCAGCCCAGCCTATCTCTACTGTGAATGCCAGACTCTCTTCTTGGAAGCTGATAATGCAGATTTCTGCCATGCTTCACTTCTCCATCAGGTAATAAATATTTTCTCCCACTGCATTCTCAGGAGTGCTCAGTGCTCCAAAGTCACAGAGCACCCCACCTGTATGTGGAGAAAAACATGCCCTTGTTCCTTGGATTTAATATTTATCATGGGATCTTTCTCCTTCTCTTTCTCTTTCTCCTCTATCTCTTCTTTCTCTCCCATCCTCTCTTCCACTTTCTCTCCCTATTTCTCCATCTCCCTTTCTGTTTCTCTGCTCTATCCCTCTCCTGTGACCAGAGGAACAAAACCTTGAGCAGGTAGGATGTTAAGCTCCTTTGTTCTCCACATCTGTCTCCTGCTGTCCAAGCTGCATTCAGAGCTAATGGAACCTCTCAGACAAATGTTTCAGGGACACCAAAGGTGTAGTAACTGATCATGAACCTAAGATCCAGGGAAGTTCCCATGAACAGGCCACTTACATTGGACAATTCAGGGCTCCGCATCCTATGGGTGCTGTCTCCCACATTCCCCCCCAGAATCATGATGGCTCCTAGGCAACACCAGGTCCATTCTTGGGTGCATCTGTTTAGGTTTCCTGCTGATTTTGTGGATTTTTCTGCTTGCCCAGGTCTTGCATGTCAGCATGCACAAGAGGTACTGGGACACCTTGAAGGGGATGGGGAAGGGAACACTCCTGCAGCCTGGGTGGAGTGGCCAAACCTGACCTGCCCCTTGCCACTGGGTGGCTGCCAGCCAAGAAAGTGCCTGTAAGAGCCTCCCAAGCAGGGCCTTCCCGGGGCTCCACACTCAGCACCCGTACACAAGTCCTTCCATCTTCCTGGAGTGCTGGGATTATAAATGGAACCCAGATGTCTGCTGTGTCCCTCTTCACCTTGGAGATGTAGCTATAATTGGCTTGGACCTCAGCCAATCCCACAAGTTAGGAAGATCTAAAAGCCTCTCTTTGGGTTGCGGCATATTTCAGAGGCTGTAGCTGGTGCATGACATTGACACACTGGGACCCTTGCCTGCTGTACAGGAAACCCTGGGAGTCGTGGGCAAGGGCCAAGCTGGGAGATTTAACTGACGACTTGGGCAGCCCAGGGATGATTCTCTCCATCGCTTTCTTTGGAAAAGAAAGTCATTTTTTCTCTGGGTCTCACATGAAGTGCTTGAGGGACCAGCTTTTTCTCCTCACATCCCTTGGAACTTATTCATGTGACACACGGAGGTTCTGGGACTCTAGGAGCCCCAGGTCCCTGCTATCATCCTCATCCGGAAGTCTCTGAGCCCTGTTATAGCTATGAGCAGAGGCATGTGGGACCAATGTCATCTGCCAACACTGTCATTTAATGTGCTTGAGTAAATTCTGAGTACCTTCAGAGGGAGCCTGGACTCTCCTTGCAGCCATAGTCCATGCTGCTGTTCACCTCCTCCATGCTCAGCCTCCCCCATTACACAACCTACCTTCCTGCTGTAGCTCCTCCTTGGCTGTCTCTGTCCTTCAGTCCCACTGTACACTAATGAGGGTTTTAGTGCAGAAAGGAAGAGAAGCACTGTTAAAGGGACTCAGCAGAACCAACAGTTCCAGCATTCCCCACCAGATTTTTTCTCTTCTACTCTTTTCTAGCTGTATCTCTACTAGGTTATTTTTTTCCACCTCCTCTGTTTTTCTATTTGGGGTGTAGCACCCTTAACTTTTCTTATCTCTCAGAGGAATTCACTTCCGCCCCACCAAACTAATGTAGATCATTTTGTTTCATTTTGTTTTATACTGAGAATGGAAGGGGGGAACCTTTGCACTGACCTACATTCATCCCCAGCCTTTTCTCTTTTTTTAGACTGAGTATTGCAAATTACATGCTGGGTTTGAAATCTCCATCCTACCTCAGCCTCCCAGAACTGCAAAGTGAGGCAGTGTTCTGAGATTCCAAGGTGCCACAACACAAAAATTTCCAGTTAGTGGAGGCACCCTTCCTGAGAAGGCAGTTCAGAACTTCTTGGACTAGTTTATCTGTTTTCTAAGTCTCTCTCTCTCCATCTTCTCTCATCTATCCTCAGCAGTAAATAAGTATGTTTTTTTCCAAACAAGTCTGAGAATTCCTCTGAGGAATACTGCTGACTAGAATTTCCTCTTTTGTTACATAAGAAGTGGACAAGATGGAGATTGCACGCCTGGAAATATAGTGAAGAGCTGAGGTACTTCATGACAAGACAAGAAGCAGTGGCTGTATGCTTGGTGAACTTTGATACTCCAGGAAAGAGGTGATCCATAAACAGAAGAGCTACAGGATACCAACCAGGAGGTCTGAGCTCAGGGTGAGAAGTGAACAGGAGCAATGACTGGAAAACAATGGGCCACAAGCTCAGAAGAACAACACAGCCAGAAAGTATCTGTAAGGCTGGTAGAAAGAGCAGTGTTTCCAGTGAGTGTGACCATTAATCACCGTATGTCACCTTGATGGGATTAAGGAATTCCTGGGGATTGGTGAAGCACCCTTTCCATGCTTCTGATTGGTCATGGAGATGTGGCCTTGGGCGTGATAGAGGGTCTCTTTTCCTCTCTGGCACTGTTCTTGTGGTTTGCTTCCTGGTCACCATGAGCTAAGCAGGTTTGCTAGGTGGCTCCTTTTGGCCATGATGCTTCTACCTTGGAACCTGCTAACAGTGACTGGACTCTCTTATACTCTGAGACAAATTATACATCTATCCCTTTAAGCTGTGGGTGTTGGGTATTGTGTCTCAACCATGGAAAGTTAACTAATACAGTAGGATGGAGAGAAGACTAACAAACACAAAGAGAATGTTCTAGCCAGAAAATGAGAGGACTAAGAACAATGCAGTACATGATTGTAAGAGAATTCTGACCGGTGAGTATTTGTATACCTGTGTCATTGTCACACCTCTGTGATGGCCCAACATGGCTGAGGGAGTACATGTCATATAAAGGAGAAAGATGAGAGTCTTGTGTCTGTCTACCTAAGTATCCAACTATCCATCCATAATGCATAGCATATGGTCTACTTTTTATGATAAGAACAAAGACTGTCTTTTCTGCAATTTTAATATTGATCAGAAGCATTCAAGAAAGAATAGACTTGAGGCCAGAGATTTAGCTCAGTGATTTCCAGCGTCTGTCTGGCAAGCACAAGATCCCAAGTTCAATCCCTAGTAACCACATACCGCAATACTGGGCATGGTGGCTCATGCCTGTAATCCCAGCGCTTGGAGGCAGAGGCAGGAGGATTGCTGTAAGATTAAGGCTGGCTTGGGCTACATAGTGAGCTCAGGGCCAGCTTTAACTACAAAAAGTGAGACCCTGTCGAAAGAAAGAAAGGGAGAGAGAGAGAAAGAAAGAAAGAGAAAGAACTAGGATTTAAACCAGCTCAGTACCATTACCAAATCAATGTACTTTTTTCACCTTTCCATTGAAAGTGATAACGTCCATCTCAAAATGACCATGAAGAGAGCGTGAGATGGTAAACACAAAGAGGTAGGCCTCTTCCAGATGAGTAAATACCAAGAAAACCAGAAGTCCTCTTCACCTGTTTTCTATGCCAATTGAGCTCATGTTTCCATTTGCAACCTTTCACACTCAGTAAGCAAGGTAGAGGAGATGTGGGCATTTCAGTCTCTGTTCTATCTAACCTATGAAAGGAAGACTCATTTTGAATAGTTTTTCTTCTGAAAAATACATTACTCAAAGAGCTTTTGGGAGTAAAATTTCATCCCCAAAGATGCAATTCATCAAGTCTGGATAACTTGCTCCTCTTCAATGCCCAGTACCACTTCAGAAGTCATTCACTGATTCCCCACTTGGGAAAAAAAAACAAGAGCAAAAAGCAAAAGTTTGTGGTCCAGAGTCCATCTAGGTCTTGTTCAACACTGACCCATAAGTCACTGTGGCTTGAAGGATGGGAGCATACTCATCAAGAAGATGGGGTGGTCTCCCTAATTCTGTTCTCTCCACCATGAGAGAGCTGAGAGCAACTCTATTTAATCATGTGTTCGTGTGACAATTGGATGTGGAGCACAGGTGTGCGTGATTGTCTGCACATCCCCTGGGTACATACATGCTGATGGCTCACAGTGATGTTTCCTGTCATTACACAGCTTAGCAGGAAGACAGACATGAACATATACTTGCACATTTGCACCCTGTCATATTTGCACACATGTATTGTAATGAGCACTATAAAAGAGGAGGGCAGGGTAAAACAGGAGACATCTCAGAGTTGGGGACAGTGATAGATGGGATGATTCATGGCGCCTTCTGGATAGGAGGAGGTGACTGAGGCTGATATTCTAGAGTGAAGAGCATCTATGAGGCAGGCAGCTTGGGAAGAAAATTCCAAGAAAAGGAAGACGCTCACAGATACGGGCTTTGAAGTAGGCAGAGCTGGTCAGATTCTAGGAGCAGAAGGTCAGTGTTTGCTTTGCTCATCCATTGCATATGTGAAAATAATCTCAGAGCCGTAGAAATGCAGAAAAATAAAGGTTTTGAAATTATTGTTTAATAGGTATGTTACTATAGTGAAGTGTCATATACACTTAGTTCCTAATTTTACTCCTGGGTGAAAATTAAGACTCACACATCACATTTGTTATTTTTTCCTTAAAGCCTCATGTAATACTCAAAAATGTTGAATGTTTTCCAATGGGAAATTAAACATTGCTTAATTTCCCAAGATACTAGCCAGAGAAGCATATGCTTCACTTATTTACCAAAGTAAATAAGTAAAATATTCATCCTGCTAACTACTTAAAGTCTACTAGTATTAGATATTTTAGACAATGAATATATATAGTTCTATGTGATGTCTACCTGTTGAGTGTCTTTCAGAGAAAGGCACAGAAACAGACATATATTTATGAAAAATTTTATGTGAAATCAATATTGAACCTGAGTACAAATTCAATGAAGTCTTAGTTGCTTGTTAACTTGAATTAATAGTGCCTGAGCAACTACAGTCAGATTTCATCTATCCAAGAAAAATGAAGTGCAGAATTGAGTAAATTATCTTCATATGGGCCAGGGAATTAAGGCCAACAGTGGTTAGTTAGTCCGGATTATCCTGATTCTGGTTTTATCAGAAGGCTGTATCAGAAACTCATAATAAAGCATCTTTCTCTTAAAATGTTAAATAATCATGGTGTTGACTGGCAAGGTGCCGGCTAGATAGCCATCAAGGATGAAGTCTTCCAAAAAAGGAACCTAGTCATGAAGAACCCATTCAAGCTTGCCCAAATAAGAGAGACTTGGGCACTAATTAAATTCCTGCATATTTCCCAAAGCTGAGGACAAGGCACCTTTCATACTAGATCTTCTACTAAGGACAAAGTTTTTGGAGTTTAGAACATTTGAAAAAAAAAAAAAATCTGGGCATCAAGAACTATACCATGCTTTGCCTAGAATAAGCAAAGAGGCATGCTTCCCCAGGAAATGACTGGCCTCCCTAAGCCATAAACTCAGCCCTAGCTGGCTTCTGCTGAGCCTTCAAAAAGGGATTTCCTGGCTCCTGCTGGGCCCAGCCTTCCTCTTCCCATCCCACTTCCAGAAGATCCAAGGGAAAAGAAGTCATAAAGGAAGTCCACCCACTCACCAAAGCTCCTATACCTTTAAGATTCAGCTCAGTGTTGCTAACAAGGACTAGGTCTAAAGCACTATGGTAAACGTCAAGGGTTAGCTCTGCCCTGCACCCTCTCAGTACTGGGAATTGAAGTCAGGACCTTCACACTGAGCTATAACTCCAGTCCTTTGTTATTCTTTAAACTTTGAGACAGTGTCTCACTAAGTTGTTACATTGCCCAGGTAGGCTCTGAACTTCCAGCTTTGGCTTCCAAGAGTGCTGAGATTACAGACATACCCACCATACCCAGGTATGTTTAGCCCTCCTGACCACATATTTTGGAGCAAGCTGCACAGTTTCTCTGATAGGCAGTTTCTTTTTAAGTAAAATGGAATCCTCAGAACTAATTTATAAAATAATTTACAGGTTAAAATTTGGAATTAAATAAGATTATACCTATTCCATACCAGGCATACAAAATCAACTTTATTCCCCACCTTCTCTTATTTCAATCATCCCTAGAGTGCTTTGAGGTAGGATCAGAATAAACATTTGAAAGATAAATTACACACATGAAGAAAGTGCCACAAAGGAAGACAGACCATGGGAACATGCATATAGATATTTTTCTTCTCAAAGGAGATGGAAGGCTTATGAAGCATGAACGCTACCTCAGAGATCTGGAAAGAGTGATCCCAATTCAAGTTTGGTAGGTGATGGACCGGGTAGAAAACACTGAAGGACTCTTCACAGCCACTTCCTCTGCTACGAGGCCCCTCCTGTTACTCTCAACCCCTTCTTTACCAGCTTCTACTTTGGTGGCTCTGCAGTAACCTATTCAGTCAGGATGCTGTGACCCCATGTTCCTGGGATTGGAGACAATGCTGTGCTGTCCCTCCTCTTGATATCTTAGGCAGCCATACTGCAGAGCAGAGGCCTTGACCCTTGCACAGAATTCTCCCAAACCCACATCCTGCCCCAAACACTGCTTTTTAGTCTCCCTAATTTTTATTTTATCTCAGCTTATTCATAGTGCAAGAAGTGTCTCTTGGGAGGGCCAGGGATTTAGCTCAGTGGTTCTGGCGCCTGTCTTGCAAGTGCAAGGACCGGGGTTCGATCCCCGGTCACCATATACCTTACTGAGGTGTGGAGACTCACACCCAGCAGCAATCAGTACCACATAACACAGTGCTGGGCGTGGTGGCTCACGCCTGTAATCCCAGCACTTGGGAGGCAGAGGCAGGAGGATTGCTGTGATGTGAGTTTGAGGCTGAGCTCAGAGCCAGCCTGAACTACAAAGAGAGACCCTGTCTCAAAAAAAAAAAAGAAGTGTCTCTTGGGAATGCACTTGTGGAGAGTTTTTTCTTTCTTTACAGTAGTATGCTTTCTATTGGACAAGAGAGTCTCTGAGCATGCCTGTGGCCTCCTAAGAGGGAAAGAACAATGATGGAGCCTCGGTGTAAGCCAATAGAGTTCATGAGAACAGAGCTGAACAGGTGGCAAAACACAGACTACACTGGACCCAAGATTCTTGCACTCAAATGTTATGTTTCACTCCCCAAATCATATTCCCATGCCAAAGCTGTTCAAATCTTATCATCAACAGCTGATAAGTATTTAGTCCTTGAAAGTTAGTCTTCTTGGGCCGGGGAGTTAGCTCAGTGGTTCCAGCGCCTGTCTTGCAAGCGCAAGGGCCCGGGTTCGATTCCCCGGTAACCACATAACAATACTGGATGTGGAGACTCACGCCCAGCAGCAGCCAGTACCACATACCACAGTGCCGGGTGTGGTGGCTAACGGCTGTAATCCCAGCACTCGGGAGGCAGAGGCAGGAGGATTGCTGTGATGTGAGTTGGAGGCTGAGCTCAGGGCCAGCCTGAACCACAAAGCGAGACCCTGTCTCAAAAAACCTAAAAAAAGAAAAAAGAAAGAAAGAAAGTTAGTCTTCTTAAATTAGAGTGATTTTTTTAAAGATCCTGCTTCAAGTGTCAGACAGAGGTTTCTGAAATCTAGAAACTTTCTGGGAGTGGATTTCTATGCCCCCCATAGTCTCTTCATCTGCCAGTGTATAGTCAACACTGTCTACACATAGTGTTTCCTCTGTGGCCTTGCAGAGAGAGAGCTTGGAGGTCCATGGAACTCCATCTTTGCGTGACAGATCCACAGTGGTTTAAGTCAAAAGGCATCATTCCATGGAAGGATAAAATAAGAGCAAGCTTCATGAAGGGATAGTGTGGATGACCATCCAAGTGTCCCTATGAGGGTGCTTTCTTCATTTCTAGCTCTAGATTTATCCTAACGTTAGCCAGAGTGCCTTGAGTAAAAGACATGACCTTAGATGGCAAAGAGGCTTGCCATTTACAGCATGAGACACTGGAGAGACAATGACTCTCTGCCTCACAGTTGTTTGCCATATCCCATGGGATGGATCTGATACACCTAGCAATAACCTTTAAGATGTGTTTTAATTGATTTTTCAGGGCAAAGGGGAAAATCAGATAATTGCTACTTCCTCACATTGATGATATGGTGGTAGTAGCACAAATCGAATGTGGGTTACAGCCCTGTAGAACATGTGGAAGTGACAAAAAACTGTGGGTGGCTGAACAAAGAAAGTATGTACCTGTTTGGTATTTTGAATTTGAAGTCTACGAGGAAAAAAAAGCAAAAGTGTGGACTCACCAGGAAAAACATATAAACCCAAAAAATGCACTGTAATGTTATCTTGGGCAACTTACCTGATGGGCTAATGACTCATTGAATAAGACCCAAGAGGCAAAGCCACAAAAGAGTGAAGGAAAGCAAAAGAGGAAGATTGGTGAGGAAGGAAGCCACGGATCAAGTGCTAAGGAAGTTATGTGAGTTGTGAATTAAAACAGTGTTTGTTATATGTGGTGAGCTGTTTCCTGAGGAAGAATTTATCAAGCATCTAATAGATAGCAAGAACTCTTGTAGATGCTGCAAGAGAGTGAGGCAACCAAGCCTATAAACTTTGAATAATACATCCTAGTTTCTGGGGGCCTGATACTGCACATCACCACTTCATCAGCCCGAGGTTGTAACAAACCCACAGTCGCCCAGAGGATGCTGAAGGCACCGCTGTGAGCATCAAAGGTTAGATAATAGGATGCTACAACGTATGATAAGAAGTGGACTTTTGATTCTCAGTGGAATAGTGCGATCTATCTGTGGATTCTTAGAAGCATAAAATTGAAATTAGCAGACATGGGGTGAAGAGTGTTTGGGTAGAAATTTCAGATTAGAGATGAGTTCATGTAAGGAAGGAGAATTCACCTGTAGCAAGGCAGTTAAAATAGGAATCTCTGGCTGTATGTGTTTCTATGTGATTGAATCATAACTTAGCAGGATGATTTTTTCACATAACATCTTCTGTCCTTCAACCATCCTTTCTCCTACTTTCTTCTTTTTTAACATTCCATAAGCCATGTCGGAGGCCCTTCCGGTCTTGAGCAGGCACATTACTTAACATTTGGTCTATTGCAGGCATACAATTATGAAAACAAAACAAGTGTGTTGGTCTTAGAATATTAGCAAGAAAAATGCATTTGGGAATTTGAAATGTCCATTTTTTTGGACCAGTGGTTTGCACGTGAATGTTTTGGTTAGTTTAGTCTGAAATTATTTGCACTATAAATCTTGATGGAATCCATTAAGCTGGCTGTAGAGGGGCAGGCCTAATGAGTGCCTGGCTTCTAGACATTCCAATGTGGGTAGATGCAGTTGCTTACATTGTTTTGTGTCATCTCACTTTAAGATGGATGTTGGCAAGGTGTTTTAGATGAGAAGAAGAAAGAAAGAAGAAGCATCATTTAATCGTTTAATTATTTAATGTACATCCAGTGGCATCTTTTTTCCAATCTCCAGCTGAATAGGGTTTGAGATCATTTAAGTTTGCAACCAAAGTCTCCCAGAACTGATATGGACTCACTGGAGAGATGGCTTCCTGTCAATTAACAATTTTGTAGTTTTCTTTCCAGTACTGGGAATTGAACCCAAGGCCTTTGGACTGAGCCACAGCCTGGCCTTTTGAAATTTTTTTTACTTTGAGACAGGATCTTACCATGTTACTAAGTTACCTAGGCTAGTTCAGACTTGTGATCTTCCTGCCTCAGTCTCCCAGAGTCCTGGAATCAAAGGTGTGGACCACTGTGCCCGATAATTAAGAACTTTTAATTGTGACACTACATTATCATCTTCTCATGTACTGAGAAATTATAAGTCTCACCCAGCTGTGAATGTCCCAGGATCTCAAGAAGAAGAAAGAAAACACAGCTACAGAAGCAAGAGAATAAAATATTCTACTTCTTTTCAGTTCATCTTCAGACTTCCGTTTGGTGCTTTACTTCAAACTAGAAAGTGTGTGATACCTGGTCTAGTACAGTACTTAGTTTTGTGTTTGCCTGACACAAAACCCAATATATAGGAATAAGAAGTCACTGATAGTATCCTGGGCAAGGACTTCAGAAAACTTCCAAGCATTCTTAAAATTAGGTTTCTTCCTCCAAAAGGTAGCAGTAGCGTCTTCTGCTCAGAACCCTCAGCTCTGGTCAACTCCTGAGAGAGAAATTTTCTTTGCAGACTGTTTTATAGGCATGCTAAGTCTATTTGGAAAGAGTGAATCACATAGTGGCAGTGTAGACTAAATTGAACTCACTGTAGGGAGAATTGCGATTCTGCCTTTCATCTTTCCTGTGGGATGCACTCCTCAGACCAGACTGGTAGTTCACTGGCAATATATTCCATTAAGAAACACAGTGGCTGATGAATGGAACATTCTAGAAAACTGAGTTGACATTCTTACTAATTACTAGAAGGACATTATTAAACTTTTTTATTTTATTTATTTATTTATTTTTTGGAGACAGAGTCTTGCTTTGTAGTTCAGGCTGGCTCTGAGCTCAGCTTCAAACTCACATCACAGCAATCCTCCTGCCTCTGCCTCCCGAGTGCTGGGGTCACAGGCGTGAGCCACCACACCTGGCACTGCGGTATGTGGTACTGATTGCTGCTGGGAGTGAGTCTCCATACCCAATATTGTATGTGGTTAACCAAAGATCAAACCAGGGTCCTTGCATTTGCAAGGCAGGCACCGGAACCACTGAGCTAAATCCCCGCCCCGGACATTATTTAACTTTTTTAAAAAAGTAGCCATTTAAGAATAAGACCAGGGAAGATAATTTAAAAAATAAAAAGAAAAATAAGACCAGGGTACTTTTGAATCCTCAAAGATTCGCAAGTCTCTGCTGGTGAAATAGAGAACTGTTAATGTTTATATCGTCTTCTCCTCTGTGCATCCCTGGAAATGTTCCTGAGAACCAGATCGTCATAAAGTTGCTCAAATTTTCCTATAGGGATACAGCCATCACTGGAAGTGGAGATACACACTAAGGATTTAGAGTAAAATAAATCATAAATATGGTCACCGATCTGCCATAAATGCAAAACCATAAATGCTATAAACCACAGTGATTACTTAACATTTTAAAATTATGTTCCAAGTCAAAGAGGCCTATAATTTTATTACTGTAAGGGACGGTAGGGATTATCTTGTACAGCCCACAATTTGGAGATAAGGAAATTTAAATCAAAGAAGATTATGTGATTGGCTTAATTTAGTTAGAGGCAGTGCCAAGAAAGAACCATCTCTATCCTGTCCTTCTGCTAAGTTCTTCTTCATCCGTAGCCTGCAAATCACCACAGGTAAATACGGAGAATTAAAGGGTAGAAACGGGTAGAAAAGGCAGAAAGGTTATCTCATGATCCATGGGGCCAAAGATTAATATGCTCACTATAATAAGACATTAATGTGACATCCGCTAATGATTCTCTTATCCTTCTTACTTAAGAGAATTTTTGACGGACAAAATTATTCCTTTTTCTTCTTAATAAACTTCTTTAAGAAAAATGCCCTTTTTTATGAGTTGAGAAAGTGTTTCTATGAAAGCCTGGATCTGAACTGAATATTCCTTGTCTGAAATGCTTGAGGTCATCAGAAGTGACTTGGATTTTGGATTTTTTTTTTCAGATTGAGATATTTGTATCTACCTAATGAGATATTGTAGAGATAGAATCAGTCTAAAAGTGAAATTTATTAATATTTCATATACATCTTGTACATACAGCTTGAAGGTATTTTTATATAGTATTTTGAATAATATTGTGCATGAAACAGAAGTTTAATGGTGGGGAATTTTCCAACCATGGCATCTTATTAGTATGCAAAAACTTTTGATTTTGGAGGAACTTGGGTTTTGGATTTTTGAATTAATGGTGCTCAGTCTGGAGGAAACCTTTTAGACTTCCCAAGACATACAGTCTCCACTCAGTCTGATGCCATATACAAAAAATGGGGGAGAGCTATACTCTAGTAAATATTTAAGAAGACTGTGATTTGAATTTCATAATTTTTGTAATTTTTATGTGTCACAAAAATTATTTCTCATTTGCTTTTTCTCAACCACTTCTTAAAAAAGAGATAATCAAAGAAATCTGAATGTATACTACGTAGTAGATGACAGCAAAGAATTCCTGTTAATTGTTATGAGTCAAACAGTGGCATAGTAGCTAGAGAAAAGAAAGATAAATTTGAA
>PVIR01006083.1:62500-68918 GCA_004026965.1 Petromus typicus
TGCACTAAATAGCATCTAAACCTGAAGACTCTGGAACCAGACTGCCTTCATTTAAGTGCCAGTCTCTCTTCTTTCCAGCTCTGTGTTTTTTGGGGTACATCATTAACATGTCCATTCTTCAGATTCCCCATCCTCAAGCTCTACTGTAAGTGCTTTAGCCGTCCTCAGTGTTCAGGAAATGTGAGTCATCGTCACTGCAGCCAAATCCGCGAGTTGCAAATCACTTAGATACGGATTTTATTGCTGAAGTTTTTAAGCTCCCAGGGTCTCATTTCTTGTATTGAACAATAATCACTGCATATTTACTTATGTATTCATTCACTTAACATTCACTATAATAGCACCTATAATACACAACTCCTGAGCTAGATTCCTCTGTTTGTGGTGCTTACTGTCAAGTAGGGAAGAAAGATGGTAAACAAAGAAGCATAGAGACGAATTCTGGCAAGTGCTAGGAAAGGAAATACAGGGGACCCAAACAGAACGTAAGGGTAACACAGAATTACTTAATGTGGTTTGAACGGAGGCAGGGAACGGCTCTTTGGCATTTTAGCTGGCACATGCATTCTGAATAGGAGCTGTCAAGAATGTGGCAAGAGCCGAGAATGAATTTTGGGCTAAGAAAATCCCATGTGTAGAATCCAACGTGTAAAGCAGGGAACCAGCTCCTGTGTGAAGTACAGAAACCAGTTGGTTGCACAACCAGGAGGAAGACAGGTGGTCAGGTCTGGCACGAGCCTGATATTGTAGAGCAGAGATTCTGAGCAGAGTGGAACATGCTCAAGCTGTGCATCTGCAGGCTAGGTTGGAAGGCAAGGAGGTAGAGGTGGACTCATCCAGGTAGTGGCCACGGATATGGAGGGACATGGATGGTTGGGGACACATTCTGAAAGTGATATAAATAGGAACTCGTTAAAAATTGGATGTGTAGGCAAAGAGAAGACAAGGAAGGAATTATGATTCTTTGGTGTCCATTTTGAGCAAGTAGGTAGATAGTGGTGCCATTTTAGTGGGATTTGAGAAGAAAGATAAGTAATGTAGCCAAGCTCAGTGCAGCACATCTCAGCGGGAACATTTTCTATGACATGAATGGAAAGGAGCCAGACTGGAGAGAAGGATAAGTAGGAAAGCCCAAAAGAGTCCATTTGACAGCATTTTCTTTTCTACATACTGTACTATCTTCTTCCCTGTTGTTGCCAACATCATTGAAGTCCTGGTCTACATTTGCCATCTCCATTTTCTAAGCAATCGTCCCCTTCCCCATCCACAGCCACACCCCACAAAATGTGTTTACCTTAACCAAGTGAGGTGGTATCCTGTAATCCCAGCACCGTAGGAGGCTGAGGCGAGAAGATCAAAACTTTGAGCCAAGCCTGGGCAACTTAGTGAGATTGTGTCTCAGAAATTAAAAAGAAAAAATAAACAGAAAGCTGGAGATCTATGTCAGTGCTTAGGCCTTGGATTAAATCCTCATCTCTCTCTCTCTCTGTCTCTCTTCTCTCTCTCTCTCTCTCTCTCTCCTCTCTCTCTCTCTCTCTCTCTCTCACACACACACACACACACACACACACACACACACACATCTAGTTCCCACCTCTGGGAGGCGTCACAGGCAACCTTCCCGAGAAGCCTCATGATCTCTGACTTCATTTGACATGAGGAAGAAAAGAATTTTTTCTGGTTTTATTAGGCATTTGAAACTGCTCAGGGCAGAGATAAAAGACACAAGTGTAAGATCTTCAGATATTCAGAGTGGGAGTGACAGATAAACAATCCTGAGTCTGCCAACTGCTGTAAGTAGAAAGCTGTGTATTTCTTTACAAGGTCTCCATCACTGTTCTCTGCCTTTTTCCTACCTTTAGCCTCATGCCAGCTGCCAAACTTCACAAACACTCCTTTCCTAGTCAGAAAGCACAACATATTCCAATAAGGGACAATGAGATTTATGGAGATAGTTTTGAACCTTTCCTATTTATTTAAAGGGGAAAAATCTCACAGTCTTCACAATTTAGTCATTGTGATGATCACAAATTCCTTGTGATGAGGGCTAGCCTGAACTACAAATGTGAGACCCTGTCTCAAAAAAAAACCAAAACAAAACAAGCAACAAATTCCTTGTGATGATCACAAATTCCTTGTGATGATCACAAACTGGGTGGCTGAGGATGGACTGGTTCATAGTTGGGAGCTCCCCAGCTGGAAGTACCTGTCCTGCTCTGAAGTTTCCTCCACTCCTATGAAATAAGGGGAAGGTGCAGAAGTGCGTCTGGGTCAGATGGGCACAGGAGGCCAGAAGTGCAAAGGCTGGTTAAAAAGTCAGGTCCAGTTGCCTGAACTAGGCAGCCACAGTGGAAAAAGAGAAAGTATTTGAAGGAGAAACAAGTTTTATGTAAGAAGCCCTGCGTGGCTTTCCTGTGACCAAGCTCTCCTGCAGTCCTTCAGGAAGTACTTTGCTTTGTTTCCAGTTCTGTCACCTGTCCTCCTCTTGCACTGGGGTACATAGCAAGACAGCTCAGTTGCACAGAGGAGTTCCTTGAGTCCTTTCTTTTCTGTCTTTACATTCCCTTTAAAAAGTCATCAGTTTAGCAGAGTGCGGTGGTGGAGCATATCTGTAATCCTGACACTTCAGGAGACTGAGATAGGAGGATCACAAGTTGCAGCCCGGCTTGGACAATTTAAGGACTTAAAAGAGGATGTAAGAAAAAGAGCTGTGTGAGGAGGTGGGGATTTAGCACAGTGGTTTCGGTGCCTGTCTTGCAAGCACAAGAGCCTGGGCTCAATCCTGGGTAACCACATACAACAATACCAGGCATGGTGACTTACAATGCTGGGTGCGGTGGCTCACACCTGTAATCCCAGCACTCCAGAAGCAGAGGCAGGAAGATTGCTGAGTTCTAGGCTCGCCTGGGCTACATAGTGAGTTCAAGTCCAGACTGCACTACAAAATGAGACCTTATTTCAGAAAGAAAAGAACTGGGGATGTAATATCTTCTGGATTCAATTTCTAGTAGCAAACAAACAAAATAAAATAAAACCAAACCCTCACCTCCGTGGCATCAGTTATATCTTGGAGGTAATCGTTCCAAACCAGTATACTGGGAACCCAGATTCAGCATAAATCAATCAGGAAAGACTTTCTCCTGCATCTTTACAATACCAAATTTTCTGCATATCCTTGTCACTCAAGTTCACGAGTTCAAATTAATTAAAATTATTCCTTTCATCTAAATTTTTCACTTCACCTACTTTATCTAAGCCAACAGTGAGTTTTCTCAATTATTTCCTTAAAAGTATCCCTTGAGTTTATTTATTCTCTTCTGGAACATAAGCCATCAGTATTTATCAATTGACTGATTCATGGTCTACTTCTACCTTGCAACTTTATACTACAGCCTTTTCTCTGTTCTTTGGCACATTATGGCTCTCCTGAGTTCTAAATGCAGACCACTCTGCTTTGGGTAATAAACTATAAGAAACTTCCTTTGGTAGCATTGTCTGCAGCATACTTTGCTCCATGTGTCTCGGATTAGGAAAGTCACTCTTCCTTCTAGAGATCAAGGGTCAGTCAACTATTTCTGAGTGGTTATAGCAATGACCATGTGGCCTGCACGGCCTGGCATGTTTCCATATGAAAAAAATTGGCTGATCCTTTTTCTCTAGAGTGAGCAAGAGTGATTTCCCTAGAACCCAGGTAGGATCATATTGCTGTTTTGCTTAAAATCTTTCAGTAATTTCCTAAGGTTCTTGAAACAAACTCTGAACTATCTATTGAAGGAAAAGCTTCCTCATCCAATACAGTGTCACTCATACACAGACATTCCTGGACATGTGCTTCCTTCCTTTAAGGGTGGAGTGTTACTCACTCCCTTCTGCTTTTTAGTGTTCCTTCTTCTGCACTGCCACATTACACAGCAAATCTGTCTTTTTTTTTTTTTTTTTTTTTTTTTTTTTTTTTTTTTTTTTTTTTTTTTTTTTTTTTTTTTTTTTTTTTTTTGAGACAGGGTCTCGCTTTGTAGTTCAGGCTAGCCCCGAGCTCAGCCTCAAACTCACATCACAGCAATCCTCCTGCCTCTGCCTCCTGAGTGCTGGGATCACAGGCGTGAGCCACCATGCCCGGCACTGTGGTATGTGGTGCTGATTGGTGCTGGGCATGAGTCTCCACTCCTAGCATGGTATGTGGTTACCGGGGATTGAACCCGGGCCCTTGCACTTGCAAGACAGGGGCCGGAACCACTGAGCTAAATCCCCAGCCCCCAAATCTGCCTTTATCAGATAAAAATTTAAATAGACTTTTTTTTTTTTATGGTACCTGGGGGTTGAACTCAGGCCCTTATGTTTGCACCATATTCGCAGAACTATTTGAATTAAATCCTGGGCCCCAAAATGAGCTATCTTGAATTCAGAATGTAGCCCAGACAGTGCTCCCATGCTTGTCTAGCATGTACAAAAATCTTGATTTGATCCCAAGCACTAAAAAAAAAAGTTTTCTCTTTGAAAATGATTTTCCTCACCTCTCTGTCTAAGCGTCATTGAGAAATAAATGTTCTTGGGTTAAACCAGAAGACCAGTGTGCAATCTTTGGACTCTGCTTTGCCAGTGACAGCTTTAGTTGCCCTCAGAGGATGGACAAGGCCTCGAAGGGCCTGGCTGCACCCAGAGGAGGGCAGTCCCGGGTTCCCACTTGTGTGCTGCGTTTAGTGGGGTCTGTGTTATGCCAAGTTAACATCTCCAGAACTGTGTGACCTAAGCAGCTTCTTTTGTCTGCTGAGTCTTTTGTTGCTACTTTTACTCTTGTGGATTAATGACTTGGAAACATTTCTTCCTGAGCATTTTAGTGGGGTTTTAAGAGAAATAGGAGTTAAATGTGTATGACCAGTCTGTCTTTGAACCGTGGTGGTTTGATTTTTCTCTCCTAGCATTCTTTTTGTTAAAGCATCGTGGTTCAAATGGTTTCTCAAAATGAAACTGTCACCCCTTGATAATTCTTAAAATCCATACAAACAATATACGAAACATTAAGGATCATTTTCTGAAGATGTAGTAAAATAATGGTGAAATTTTAGAGGCCTGATACATCAGAAGGGAGACTGAACATTTTGCTTCAATGATTTTATCTCTTATTCTTTTAGTTTCTAACTTCATTATTTTTCTTGGTAATTGGTCCTCAGTTTATTTCATTAAGCATGTCTGATGATGGTATTTTATTTTTTCAGTTATTTTTCTATTCTATAAACTTTTATCATCATATTTGTTCCTTTTACCATTTTTTGGCTCACTCTATTCTTTTTCTAGCTTCCTAAATTGCACAAGTAGGTCATTTATTTTCATTTTTCTTTTTTCCTGCATACATTATGTAAGGATAAAATTTTCTCTGTTAATATTGCTTTAGAATCCAGCTCAAGATTTTCTTTGTCGCACTTGGATTCCAGTTAGTTCCAGGGATTTTTCAATTTTTAACTGTAATTCCTTCTTTAACTCATGGTCTATTTAAAATTAGGTTTAGTTTGCAAACTATTTTAACTTCTCTTTTAGCTGTTCAGATCTAATTTAATTGTTTTGGATTAAAAAAAATCTTACTCAGTGAATGTTAATTTCTGGAACTTCATAAAACTTCATTGATGACTTTAAAATGAATCAAGTTTATGAATGTTTCCCAAAGAAATAAATATTCTCTTTTACAGAGTCAGGATTTTTAATCACATTTTCTCAAATTGATTACAATCTTACTAACCTTTTTATCTTTTTGATCTATCATACCCTCTGAAGCAGATAACTTAAATTTTTCCACATTGATTGTGGAATTTCTGTTTTCATCATTCTTCCTTACATACCAAGAGATTCTGTTTTAAGAGCATTCAGATTCATAATTGCTTACTCTTCTTGGAAAATTGTTCCTTTTATTAATTTTTGTAGGATATCCTTTTATCTATATTAGAAATTCTCATTCTAATTATATTGATCAATAGCAATACAAAGTTATTTTTTAGAGTTTTTTGGTCTATATTTTTCTCAGCATATCTATTATTATCTTATTAATTTGGATTTTATTTATTTGTTCTCAAGGTGTTTTATGTAAGACATATATAAATATATCTGGATCTTGCTTCTGCTCTTTCAGCCCAATTGAATAGTAAGTTTTGATAGATGAATTAAATTTATTTTTACTCTTTATGTTGATTGGTGCATTCAAACTAATTTCCACATGATACTTTGTTTTTGTATTTAGGGTTTTCTTCTTGCTTCTGTTTATCTTTCTATTTTTTTATTAGTCAAATTTACTCACTTTTCTCATCTTGCTAATTTCAGTGGTAACTTTCTCCCTGTTTTTAGAAATTATGTTTTGATTTTTCCACAAATATTCAGCTATATTCTAACAATATGTAGTTTGCTGTCTGTGTTTTCTAAAAAAATTCTAGTA
>PVIR01006084.1:0-68182 GCA_004026965.1 Petromus typicus
CAATCACAAACTGGGCTGCTATAAACATGGGTGCACATATGTCACTGTGATAAGAGTCTTTTAATTCTTTTGTGTATATACCTAGCAGGGCAATGGCCGGGTCAAATGGGACCATCAATCCTAGCTTTTTGAGGATTCTCCAAACTGATCTCCACAGGGGTTGTCCGAGTCTACATTGAGACAGGGTCTCACTTTGTAGTTCAGGCTGGCCCTGAGCTCAGCCTCCAACTCACATCACAACATCACAGCAATCCTCCTGCCTCTGCCTCCCAAGTGCTGGGATTACAGGCGTGAGCCACCACGCCCGGCACTGTGGTATGTGGTATTAATTGCTTCTGGGTGTGAGTCTCCACACCCAGTATGGTATGTGGTTACCAGGAAATCGAACCCGGGTCCTTGCACTTGCAAGATAGGCACCAGAACCACTGAGCTAACTTCCAGGCCCGTGTAAAGGTTTTTGAGTGTAAGTACATGCCATGTTTCATGCTCATCCTTTGTAGATTTGTTGCCTCTCTTCTTTGTTTTTTGTTTAGAATCTGTGAGCTGTAAACTAACATGACTGTGACTCTAATTGTGTGGACGGTAGGACTGGAAGAAGGAAGACATGTAGCTAAGTCAGACCCACTTCTACAGTACTGATCTATTTCTACAAAAACAAAATTTGTTCCCCAGGCATGTCTCCTCATTCTGAAAGTACATGTGACAACTTGTGGCATTTTTATTTATACTTTAGAAAATAACATATCTTAGGATGGTTTATTGACATGATAGGTCTGAATTTTCCTTAATTATGTTTCCTATTTACTCCCTAACACAAAAATTACTTGCAAAGCACTGACAGTTTTATTATTATTTCACCAGATTTGATAAACATTAATGCAATGGACCAATAAGGTGTTCTGTAGGATGTTCTGGTGGAGATTCTGGGACTTTTGTGTACCAAACAACAAGAAAATTCAGATACTCTTAACATTTACCTTATCTAATATACTTATAATACTTACATTCCTAAGAAGAGAAAATGAACTGAATTATTACAGAAAAGGGGAGAATATTTTCAGCCAGATCAATAGCCATGTTCTAAGTGCCAAAGAATTCCAGGATTTATTTTACTTGAGATGCATATCAAGAAAAATAGTAACAATGAGCAAACAACTTATTTAATTTAGGCACAATTCAACTCATTTGATTATGGTCCCTCTGGTATTTTTTTCACGTTACTTGTGAAGGACCTACCAATTGCCATTCTACATGCTTTAATGTTTCTGAAAAAAGTCTAATATTTGCAAGTCTTTATGGATTGAGATTGTGCTTTGAGTAAATAAGACATTTCCAGGTGATAATATTTAGCCTTTCTTAACAGACGACACAATAGAAAGAACTCATCATGGGGAAGTAATCAAAGGTTAGATCCATGGATCCAGTAGGCCTGTTCTGAGATAGTCTTAGATATGGAACAAAAATCCAACAACTATGTAAACTCTGCTGAATCATAATGGTACTTCAGGGTCTCTGAGGGATTACTGTTAACTGAAAGTCACTGTCTGGGATTCTCCCTTTCTTTAGTGCAGCCACAATCAAAATGATCACATAATCCTCCAGGGTATCTTTGAAAGAAGATTTATAGTCCAGACACATAACAGTGTCACAGAGTCTTTTGTAAAGGGGCCTGGCCTCCTCTCTAAACATGAAGTTTAGGTTTATACACTGTTCATGGAATTTGATGAAAGATCATGTCTTCATGTGGCAATAATTTGAAGATTTTTCCTGCACTATAAATCGTTTCTTTTTGAAAATTATTTTTTTTCATAGTAAGACCTAGTAGTCAATTGTTTCTGACCCAGATCTTTAGATCATAAACCACTATAATCTGCTGTGGTGAATAAACCATCCTCAATTCTGCTAGTTACATAACAGCCCCTGGATTCCTTCAGTCTGGAGATGATAACTTCTACCATTATCTCCAGCCTATTAGTGAACACCAAGTCAATAAAGATGATACTATTTCCCTTATTAAGTATTTCTCAGTGCCTCAGGGATGGGAGTGTTTTCTGTAACTTCTAGGGAACATTGTCAGAGAGAAAAAGTAAACAGTACACAGCAATTTTATTCTAACATTACACAATTTGTATCTATTAAAATCCTTCTTCAAGTAATTACAAGATAGTTTTGCCATTTTGACCTCATTAAACACAGCATTGTCATGGTGAAATCCATGTTTTTGTCAGCCAATCAAACAAGCCAGGTAGCACAATAAAGCAGATCACAAGTTGTACGTTCAAACTTGTATCCAAAAGACACATCAATCTATTTTTTATTCCGTCTTTTGAGGCTAATATGAAGATCCACTTCTGTATGCGATCTGTGGATTTCAAATGATAAATTCCAATGATAAATGGGAGTCACTTCATGAATTTCTGTGATATATATGCTATCTACTCCCAAGATAAATACTGTTTCTCTTTTGGTATACTTGGAATGTGACCTCAATTTTGGATCTAGATGCAATGAAGTATTTTTGAGTAGTTCATGAAAGAAAGCTAGTTTCCTCAGAAAGAAATGAGGGTCATTTCAAAAATAAATAAATTTTAATATTTGATCTACTTTATTTCATTATGAGATTTTCTAACTTTATCTTATAATACCAAAATATATTTGTCTCTTCCTCACGGTATTATTGTTGTCACATCAATCCAGCATTAAACAAAAATTTTGGCAAAGTTATCTGAACATGATCAACTTGCTTCCATAAATCTTTGGTACTGAATGTCAGTAAGGTCTTTCCAGAGTCTAAAACTGATTTAAAAACATGCCGCCATAGTGTTCTCTGATTTACTGTCTGTGAATTGAATTAAAAATTAAAATTGTGAATTTACTTTTTTCCTTAAGTCTTTCAGTGCTGTCACAAAACACTTTACAACCTCTACAAGTTAGCAATCCTGCTAGTACCACAGCAGCAGAATGTAGCAGACTGCCTAGTTTCCTAAGACCTTGATAATGGAGGCATTTATGATACTACTGCATACCACACATTACTAAAATTTCCCTCTCTGCCTGCAAGCCAGGGATTTCTGCTATCATGCTTTAGCATGCAAAGACATTTATGACACAATCTTTTTTTGAGTCTTCTCCATATAGGCGAATCTCTCTGCCACATTGGAATGTGGTAAACAAAACCCACTTTAGGTTATTTTATTTCCCAGCTAGACTTTTTTTCTCTTTTAAAAAAGAATTTGATTTTATTGTTACAGTTTACATAAACGTTATGATCACAATCAACATTGGGAATTTATACCAGTAAATGAGTAATTCTTTTTTATTTTTTTAGGTTTTTTGAGACAGGGTCTCACTTTGTAATTCAGGCTGGCCCCAAGCTCAGCTTCAAACTCACAACACAGCAATCCTCCTGCCTCTGCCTCCCGAATGCTGCGATTACAGGAATGAGCCAACATGCCTGGTACTGGTATGTGGTACTGGTTGCTGCTGGGTGTGAGTCTCCACACCCAGTATTGTATGTGGTTACTAGGGAATCGAACCCAGGTCTTGCACTTGCAAGACAAGCACTAGAACCACTGAGCTAACTCCCTGGGCCTGTTTCCCTTTTCTTAACCATCAAATTTTTTATCTACCTTCTTTACTTATGCCTAGGACCCTTTCCCCTCGAGTATTTTCTTGTTATTTCACAATATCCATCCTGTATTTTAGAACTCATTTATACTTTCAGTTTTTCATATAGAGAAAAGATACAGAATTTATACATTTGTGATCTATTTATTTCACTTCTGAATATGTCCTCAAGGTATGTTCTTTTGAATATAAATGAAATTTACAAATTTATTAATATTTACAATAGAGTAATATTCCATTTTATTTTTTAAAATACCACATCTTATTTATCAGATTCCAGTCAATGGGCATTTGAATTGTTTCCAAGATTTAGCAATCACAAACTGAGCTGCTATGAACATGGGTGCAGATATGTCTCTGTGATATTAGTCTTTTAATTCTTTTGTATATCTACCTAGCAAGGGAACAGCAGGGTCAAATGAGATCTTTAATCTTAGGTTTTTGAGGAATCTCCACACTAATCACCATAGTGGTTGCACCAGTCTATGTTCCTACCAATAGTGAAGAGTCCCTTTCTTCCTGAAGCCTCACCAGAATCTGTTGGTTGATTTCAAGACAGCAGCCATTGTTTGTGGAGTAAGATGGAATCTCAATATTGTTTTCATCTGCATGTCTGCAATAAGCAAAGTTGTAGAGCATTTCTTCATGGTATCATAGCTACTTTCACTTCTTCCTCTGAGAAGTGTCTGTCCATTTTAGATGCTGATTTTTGAATTGGTTCTTTGATTTAGGGCTTGATTCTTTTAAACTCTTTATATACTCTAGATAGTAGCCCTTTGTCTAAGAAATAGCTGGTTTTCTTTTCATTTTGCTTGTGGCTTCTCTTGCTATTCAGAAGCTTTTTAGTAAGGTGAGATTTTACTTGATTTCTTCTGCTATTTCTGGTTCTGCAGAGGTTTTGCTCATAAA
Source organism: Petromus typicus (assembly GCA_004026965.1). Classification (NCBI taxonomy): domain Eukaryota; kingdom Metazoa; phylum Chordata; class Mammalia; order Rodentia; family Petromuridae; genus Petromus; species Petromus typicus. The sequence continues at coordinate 4,537 of PVIR01006084.1, forward strand.
GTCTTTCCCTAAGCTATAGTCTCCAAGAATTCTACCTAACATGTTTTGCAGTAGGTTTACTTGTTTCTGTTTCAATGTTTAGGACTCTAACCCATTTTGATTTTAGTTAGTGCATGGGGAAAGAGAAAGTTCTATCTTCAGTCTTTGGCAGGGTGAAATTCAATTTTTCCAGCACAATTTGTTAAAGAGATGCAGAAAAATTGTTTGACAAAACCCAGCCCCTGTTAATGATCAGAACCATACAGAAGATTGGAATAGATGGACTTTTTCTCAGCCTAATAAATGCTACTTATGAAAAATCGACAGCCAGTATCATTATAAATGGTCAAAAACTGAAACCTTTCACACTAAGATCAGGAACAAGACTCAGAAATTTACTATCAGCACTCCTAATATTATAGTGCTGGAAAGCTTAACCACAGAAATTAGACAAGAGAAAGAAATTTTTAAAAAATCAAGATTGGAAAGCAAGAAGTCAAGCTGTCATTATTTGTTGCTGACATGATACTGTAGAAAGAAGATCCTGAAAATACAAATTTAGTAGCATACTTGGATATAAGGTCAATGTTCAAAAATCAATAGCCCTTGTATATACAAACAACATGCTTATTAAGAGAGAAATTAGGAAATAATTTCTTTCATAATAGCATCCAAAAAATGAAATATCTGGAATCAGTCTAACAAAGGAAGCAAAAGACCTCTATTCTGAAAATTACAACACTCTGAAAAATGAGATCAAAGAGGGCATTAGAAAATGAAAAGACATCTCTTATTCCTGAGTAAGAGGAACTAATATTGTCAAAATCACCATACTCCCACAATTAGTATAAGATTCAATGAAATTCCAATTGAAATCCCAAGAATATATTTCACAGAGCTGGAGAAAATTATCCGAAAATTCATTTGGAACCACAAGAGACCTAGAACAGCAAGCACTTCTAGGCAACAAAGACATGGCAGAGGGTATCACAATCCACAACTTGAAACTATACTACAAAGTTTTTGCAATAAAAACAGTATGGTACTGGCAAAGATACAGACCTGGGGATTAGTAGAATAGAATAGAAAATCCAGAAACAACTCTAGATACACTAAGCCATTTCTTCTTCAACAATAGAGCCAAATATCCATTTTAGGATTCTAAAAAGGAAAGGTCAGTTCAGGAAATGGGTGGCACATTGACAGAACAGCTAATGAGTTGGTGAGGCAAATCATAGATTAACAACACAAGGAAGCTACTACTGGCATGGGGTGCAGATAAGAAGAAGTGATATGAAGAAAGCCTAGGAGCCAGGGTCATGGGTAGTAGTTGGGTGTAGAATAGGAACTAAAGCCACAGAGGAGTTAGCATCAGCAAATCATTGCTTCAAGAGCTGCTGACCAAAGCAAAATGGAAAAAAAAAAAATTATTCCTGCTTCTCTATGGCTCCCATTTTCACCCTTCAAAATCCTGCCAGTGCCAGGGATCTGTCTTTTTGTGATACTACCTACAATATTTGAAGGGCCAAGAAAAGCTCAAACAACCCCTTCTACTTCGACTGTAAACATGGAAATGTAGCCACCCTTTCTAGAAAAAGAGTACTCCTTCCCCCTCAGAGTAGAGAGCTCAGCCACACTAATCCACCATTGCCTCCCTAGGACATCGGATGGAGGTGCCATCTATACATAAAGATACTGACAATGAAAATGGATTAACTATACCTTTGGACATGTGAGAGGGAAAACTTCTGGAGAACATGTCAGAAATGAAAGAAATCAGATATGGTTAATATTACCAAGTTATTCAAGTTAGAGAATATGATAGATTTAAACACAGAGCAGTCAGACCAAGGAAATTGAGAGGTTTTAGGGCACAATGACTGTACTGACTTACATTGGACCCAGCACACAAGATGGCACAATTAGCAGATAGTAAATGCTTTTGAATTACTGAATAAATTATTCTTCATGATGAAAGTATGAATGACTGCAAGTCATTGCATAAAAGTTGGACATAGGGAACTTAAGTACTTAGCAAATGTAAAAAAGATAATGAAACTTTAAATTAATAGTTTCCCAGTAGAAGTTACACAACCTAATATGGACTATTAACAATTAAACTAGATACGACACAGGATTTGTTATTGTATTTTTATAAATGAGACAAAGATAAGTGAGCAGCACTGGGGTGAGTAACCTGTTAGGCCTAGACGGACACATCTGTGACTTTGTCTACTATGCTGCATATAATTAGGAATAGGAATGCTATAAACGTACCCCCCCATTTTTATTTTCCATCCTTGAGTAATTTGAACCAGCATGTGGGACACATGGAATGAACACATGTCTAAATTACACCCAGGTTTGAATATTGGATCCTTGAAGGACAAAGTGAGATAAAAATACAAGTTCCAGAAAGTCAAATTCCTACAAAAATCATGTCGCTTTGGTTTTTCGTTTTGTGTGTGTGTGTGTGTGTGTGTGTGTGTGTGTGTGTGTGTGTTTTCCCGCCCCTTTTTCAAATAGATTCTTTGGAACTTTTCTTTGTTTAGGCTGCACAACATTGTCATAAGTGAATTTTTATAATGTGGATTTCTATTAACATGAAAAGTTGCAAAATAATATTTTCCAATTTAGTTACTCTTTCCTAGTTATTCTAGCTCCAGTAAAATATTAATTATGATGCCTAAATATGGGATGGTGTTATATTTAAAGGAAATAGATGCACAATCACATAACTTTTAGGATTAGAAAAAGGAATCATCCAATTTTGTTGTCCCTATTTTATAGGTTAGAAAATATAACAAAGAAATTTAGTCACTTTTTCCGGAAGCACGTGAGATGCTAGTATTACAAGTCGGGAATACATTTATATCTTGGATAATCTAGACTGCTTTCTTTTTGTAATGTTTCACTATTTCTTAAGACTTCATTGCTTTAAGCTTGCAATAATAGTTCCAGTTTGCAATCATACTTATCTGCAAACACTGTATCATTTATTTTTTTAGAAAAACAAGATTGCTTTACCTGGGGGCTAACTTGTTCCTCATTGTTCTTAGCTTCAGGTTATTTACCCATAAATTCTTCTGTTCAGAGTTTTCTTAACAAATGGTCTTTTTCCTTGTTTGAAAATGTCAATACATTTAAAATGTTCCTTTTTTCATCTTTCAGCCTGAAACCTTACAAAAGTATAGTTATTTGGTATGTTTTAAATCTGATTCACTATGAACTTTCAGTTTAATGCACTGCAACAGATAGGAACTACAAATTAAAATGTAAAACTAGGAACCAAAGCTCATGCAGGTAGAATTTCCTTCTTTGCCACAAGGGACATATTTAAATGGTGTGTGTGTATGCAGATTTGCCAGGAAACTACAGAGGCCAAAGCTTCAGGCCCCTTGTGTGATGATACCTTTCGAGGCCTTGGAGCCTTGGGATAAATTTTAAAGTCATGTTCACATGTTTTTGTAATTTCCTAAAAATAAGCTATTTTAACCGCTGTAATATAAGAATGCTTGTCTCTTCCGTTTGCACCTCTCCTCCATCACACATTCCCCATATGAGTTGACAGAGAAAAAGCTGGAGGCTGGTGCTGGTGGATATCTAGGCTTTACCTTCACGTATATATTTATGCCATTTTAAGTGCATCATGAATAATTAAATAGTCGTGCCCTACTGTGAGGGTGGCATCTATAAATCCTTCAGTTTTGGTTTTTGTTTCCCCCAAAGGCCCTGAGATTGTATTCTTTTATGAACATATCCCATTTATATTCTATCAACAAACAATAGGATAGTGAAAAGGCAACAGAGAATGAAAGCTCATTGTTAAAAATGTGCAGGGATCTTGGGCAGAAAAATTCATAAAAATTTACATTTTTCTAAAATTTATCTTCTGTGGCAATAACTTTTAAAAATTCATCAGCTAGACTTTCTCCTACTATATATTCACATTCAAGCGTTTTTTGTTGTTGTTGTTGTTTTTTGTTTTTTGTTTTTTTTTTTTAGTATTCATTCTGTAGTCTTTTTTTTAGAAGATCACCTTCTCAACTTTTATAATTTCCAGGACCCTTCAATCCTGGATCTGACCCTGAGTTATTATCTTTCGTGCGTTAATCCTCAGAGGCTTCAAGAGACAACTGGAGTGGAGTTCACTCCAGCAGCCATGGCCTGATGGGCTGGAGGATGGAGAGGCAAGCAGAGTAGAAGAGGTAAGGCTCCTAGGAAACACAACCAAGACATCAATATTACAGATATTGAATTCTGTCAGTAAGGAAAAGGAGATATGGAGCCAGGAAACATGGACAAGTTCTGAAGAGTCACAGTCCAGGAGAAGGCCAGGGCCAGTTTGCCATAAGCTGATGTGCTTATGACTTGAGGTTATGAATGTGTCCTGCATGACAGGAAGGTATGTTAACCTACATCAAATACTATAGGTACTATATTAAAAATATCAAAGGGTAAGAATTAAGCAGCCATATGACTTGAAGCAGATACTATTTGGGTTAAGATCACTATTATGCTTTACTTGCATTAGTATTCTTAGCTTATACAGCTAACTTTCTGTAAAGGTTAAACGGAGTGGAAGAATTCCAATGCACAGGTTCCAGAGATAGGGAGATTATTCCTTTTCTAATTTCATAGAATTTGTAAAAAGAAGAAAATTGGAATTATCTCTCTCCTTCAGAAATTTATACTAATTTGACTTCTATTGCAAATATTGGAGATGTTCAAATTACTCAATACAAGGGCTTTGTATTTTAAAGTTTAGTTATTTAGGGCTGGAGATTTAGCTCAGTGGTTCTGGCACCTGTCTTGCAAGTGCAAGGACCCAGGTTCAATCCTCGATAGCCATATACAATACTGGGCATGGAGACTCACGCCCAGCAGCAACCAATACTATATACCACAAGATGGGTGTGGTGGCTCACTCCTGTAATCCCAGCACTCGGGAAGCAGAGGCAGGAGGATTGCTGTGATGTGAATTGGAGGCTGAGCTCAGGGCCAGTCTGAACTACAAAGCGAGACCCTGTCTAAAAAAAAAAAAAAAAAAAAAAAAAAAAAAAAAAAAAAAAAAAAAAAAAAAAAAAAAAAAAAAAAAAAAAAAATTAAAAAAATTAAAAATAAAAATAAAATAAAATAAAGTTCTGTTATTTAGTGTAGGAAATTGGCTAGTTTGCAAGATAAGCAATTTAAAAGTCAGGCATGACTGGGTGTCCAAAGTAAAATCTTTGCACTCCTGAATGACTTCTGTCTTACCTGTGAATGTGAACAAAGAGAAAGCACTCAAATTTAATTAGTAGCAGGAAAAGCATGTGGAATAATGGAAAAGATCTGAGCTTAGAAGGATGCAAACTGACTGACCCTCCTTAAGGCAAATTATTAAAATCTCCAGATATAATATCTATAATATGGAAATCAGGAAATTCACCTTGAAAATTTCTGTTCAGAGAGTTCAATGATGCAACTTTTTTGAAGTTCCTATGTTTCTCTGCTTAAATTGTGGAAAATGTAGCTGATACATAAGTTCCTATGCACCCTGAAAAGTCTATGATGTTGTTTTGAATAGACATTTATAAATTGTTCCATTAAATCCTCAGTTCAGGGTAAGACATAACTGAATTTTCTTACAATGTCAGTCTTTTGACAAAGCAAAGCCTCATTAAAATAATTGTTTTCAAACAATTCTAATGTTTCTAATCTTACTCTAACTCATATTCAGTATGTGCAAAATGAAGATATTTCAAATATTTTCTTCACTTGTAAAAGATAAAATAGAGATTAAAATGGATTTTTTCTTATTTTATAAATAGGCAAAAACATGAATGTATCACTTAAAGAGATTAGAGATGGACAACTTCAGAAAAGTTATAATATTTCCAACACATTATTCAGTGTTTTAATGAGACTTACTATTGTCTCACTGGAGTCTTACTTTAATGAGTGTTACTATTGTCTCACTAGAGTGGAGCTCACTCCAGTTTTGCTAAAAAAAAAAAAAAAAAAAAAAAAAAATCATGATCTTTCAGGCCAGAAGAATATGTTAAAGGAATCGATTCAGCTTCTCCAAATTAAAAATAATCCCTATAATATTAGTCTGTTTTAGGCCTGAAAGGTAAGCTACATTATTTTTCTCAATTTCAAAGTATCCTACCATTTCTGAATAATTTTCCTTTTTTATACTCTTTCATTTACTCTAGTTTTCTAAGAGATTATTAGAATCTACTCACTGAAAATATATTCAGATGTGACAGTGGTAAGAACTTTGAGATTGTAGCTAAAATTATTTTGAACCTGACTCTGTCACATACAGTTCAGTGTAGTTAGCAAGGAGCTGACTAATGATTTCCTCAATTAATTTTTAAAAAAATGAGATTAGTTTAAAAAGAAACAGTGGGGCCAGGGATTTAGCTCAGTGGTTCTGGCACTTGCCTTGCAAGTGCAAGGGCCCAAGTTCAGTCCTGGTAACCACATACAACAATGCCGGGCATGGAGACTCTCGCCCAACAGCAATCAGAACCACATACCATAGTGCTGGATGTGCTGGCTCAGGGTGTAAATCCCAACACTGCGGGGGCAGAGGCAGAAAGATGGCCAGCCTGAACTACAAAAGCGAAACTCTGTCTCAAAGAAAAAGAAAAAAGAAACAGTAGTATAATTGTATACTCAATGATAAATAATTTGCATATCCTTTAGTTCCTTAATTTTACAGATGAGCATATTTGGATTTATGAAGGTTAAGGAAACCATCCAATAATGGATAACATTGCTAAAACTCAATTCTCATTCACATATTGCCAGTAATTTCTTAAATAAGGCTATCTACAAATTATCATTGGTGAGAATTAGCTGCAATACATTTGTGTAAGGCTCAGGGTACAGCAAGGACCTTAATCTACTTTTCATTTCTTAACCTGTATAGGAATTTTTGCTTTCCCAAAGCATTTTAGATTTATTTTTCATTTGGTTTCACAGGCAGGTGAAGAAACTGAGGAAATATAGACTAAATTATATTAATATATTGGACCTGTTCCTAGGATCTGAGCTTTTCATGTTTGTTACTTTTTCTGCACTAAATTCTCAACCTGTTAAAAATCCTTTAAGAGAAGACTTTAATTTGTAATTTTTCCTCAGCCTCCTTTCCTATATTTGTTCTGATAAGGGAAGCATAAGCTATTTTCATAAATGGATGAGTGTCTTTACATTACATACTCTGATAAGACACTCAACATGATCACTGGTGGAAGTTACTCATAAGAGGATTTTCTTGCCTTTGGCAGTGACAGGCCTTAGTGGAATCTGGCCCACAATGTTGGGGCTGTGTGTGAGACTGGTGTCAAAGCAAGTCCAAACAAGTTCCTTGAAGTGTAGCCTTTATAACATTGGGTAACTCAGAAACATTCCTTCAAGACACCACCCACCTTTTCCAGTGGGAATCTAATGAAATGCTACTCTTGTAATAGGGTGTGGGGGGTGTTAGTTCAGGCTCTCACAGGAAATTTTGGAAGGATGAGTGGGTGGAGACAAGTAGAAGGGGATGAAAAGAATGATGGAAAAATAAAACCCACCATTGCCACCAAAATATTCTGCTTAAGAATAAGAGTACACCCTACAGCTGTTAGCACTGTTCAACATATTTTGCATATTTACATATAACAAGTATTTCCAAACAGCCTTGTGTTTATTTAAAATCTCCCACAGAGATGTCTGCTAAAGCTGTTGCTGTAGAAAGCTGTTTTCTTGAAGTTTGCTAAATAGTTTTCAAAATTTCTTGTCTGTGTGTTGTATGTGTGTGTGTGTGTGTGTGTGTGTGTGTGTGTGTGTGTGTGTGTGTATCATAGGCTGAGAAAAAGACTACTGTTATGAGTGACGTTACAAAGAAATCTGGACTAATACTTCTAATTTTCAGATAGCATTTAAGACAGCACCCTTTTAAAAAATGTTTTGGTTCAATAAATAAAGAAAACAGAGAACTAAGTGATCCTTGATTAGTCTTGAAGTTATCAAAATGTGATTTTCATCATTACTGTTTACCTTAATCTTTGATTTAGGGGTATTTGCTCAGGTAATTAACAAACAAAAGCCACACATATTTATGGCATATGAGACAATTAACATGTATACACATTATGTAATGATTCTTAGAATCAAATTAATTAATACTTTTACCACCAAAGTATTTGTTTATAAGGAAAATATTAATATTGGATAGACTTGTCATGTACCATTTTCTTTTAAAAGTATAAAACTTCACAACACCACATATAGATCATTTATAAGACTAGAGAAATTTTAGTAGAAAGAATGGAGTAGTTTAAAACTGTATTTTCCTTTCAGCAAGATCCAAAAGAAAGGGAGAAAGTACCATGCTTAAAAGGGAACAGATTTTGTATTTTTTGGCAAGATAGCACCAAAAAATTGTTTCTATATTTGGCTCTCTGCAAGTAGTCTTTTATTCCAGTGTAAAAGAAAGATCAATGCTAGTGTTCTTCATTCAACTACAGCCAAACTTGGTGTAGAAAGTTCAATAATTGCATTTGAGATTGTCTCTAAAAAAGGCTTTCTAATAAGATGAGCTTATTTATTAATGAGCAGCCTTGTATAGGATAAACACCTACTTAACACATTGACTCTATCAAAACATTCTTGCTTTTTATAAGGTTTTCCCCTTTCTGACTGATAGCATCTGGAATGACTCAATCTGGATAAAAGTGTCAAAGGTTTACCGCGTCATTGTGGTGATCTCTTAGTCAAATATGTATGGGAAGGTCAAATGAGATGCTCCATGACTGAGGACATCACAGGATGGGCACACGTTCCCAAAAAAGGGAGCAAGACAATTAAATGATAGTCAGTTATCCCCAGAGAAAACATGTTTCAGCTTGGAAGAATCTGCACTCCGGGGCCTGTTCCCCACCCCCCGGAGCGCTTGGCTCGCATAAATATCGCAGAGTCCCTGCATTCCAAGCATCATAATAACTACATGACACATTTAAAATAGCAACAGGGATTTCTTTCATTTGCAGTTATTTAAGTGAACAAAGATGGACTCCCACACAAATGCTCATGCAAACCTTATGTCTTTCTAGTTACAAATACTAAATCCTGTTTATAATGCTGATAAAACCTTTCTGAAGTTGAGTGACAAGTGTTATAGGTGGAGTTAAATTCCCTCAATGGTATTCATGGCCCAGTCCTTAGAATTCATAATTATTGTATTTTACATTTTTAAAAAAGGGGGAGTTTGGAGATAAGTACTTCGGGGAATATCCTGAGTTTCACACATATACTCAATGTAATCACAAGGAGCCCTAAGTATGTAAGGAAAGGCAGAAGAGAGGATGAGAGTAATGCTACCTGCAAAGGAGCAGCAGTTACTGGCTTTGACAAGGGGTGAAATGGGTCATGAGGGAAGGACTCCAGAAACTGAGTCAGTGAGGAAATTTCCGCCCTTGGAGGACCCGGATGGAATGCAGCCAACACCCGATAGTCCAGGGAAACAAGATCTCTGTTGAATGTCTTCCTCACACAAGGTAAAATAAGTTTGTGTTATTTAAGCAATGGTATTTCTAACACTTTTTTTTTTAATAGCAGCCACAAAAAAAAAAATCACACATAATAATCTACTCTAAATATAGATGAAACGGTGGTGGCGAATTATTTCACCTATCATGCTGGAGGGCATACTTATATAATACTGATTTCCAGACTTCTATGTTTTCACAGTAAAGATTCATTTAATATGAAAATAGAGAGCTGATACGGGGCAAATGTCATGCTTCTTTCAAAATAGTAGCTCTTGGATTTCTCCCTTCCTGGGGTACTGCTTCAATGTCAATGAGCTGTAGAAAGTTTTTTTTTGTTTTTACATAGTACTTATTATCTTTGTCAATAAATGTAAAAAGTGTACATATTTGCACAAATTTCAAGTGATTAATTTATGAGCATTATAATTAAAAAATTCCTCTGATGGTGCAAGCCTGTAATCCCCATAATGTGCCAATCAGAAGCAGCAAGATCACACTTTGCAGCCCACACTGCTCCGCTTAATGATTTAGCAAAACCCTGTCTCAAAATAGAGAAAGGGCTAGAAATGTAGCTCAGTGTAAAGGCTCTGGGTTTAAATCAAAGTACAACACATACACATACACAATTCTCAAGTCCCTTGTTACTTTGTAGTTAATATAAACCATTTCACTTACTCGTAATTATAAGCATTTGTTATATAGTCATCTCTGGAGTTTATAACATGACTTCAAAAATTAACTTCCTAATTAAAAAGACTAAGATGTAATTTTGAAAGGTATTTCTACATGTTTAATTAAATAAGGATGAAACAAAAACATTTTAATACTCAACAAATTCAGACAAAATCAAAGTGCTACATTAAGTGTACACATTAAATTCACATTAAGTTATTTATTGAATAGAAGATAGTAACATCTGTTTTTATTACAAAGTTTCTCATCATTTTGGATCAGTTGCACATAATTATGAGTGCTGTAGTTGAAGAGTAAACAGAAAAAGTCTTCCTTAATTCCACAAAAAAGTGATTTTATAGTTATCATATAAAAACAAAAACTGTATGAATGATTTATATGTATATATATATATATGCAGTAATTAAAAATAACAACATAATTAAAATTAATTTTCCTTTTTGGAAATGTAAAGGTAACACAATTGTTTGTAAACTAATAAATCTGAAATTACATTATATTCAGTGGTATATGGTAATGTTTCTTTTGTTAATTTTCAGTTTATTGAATCATGTGACAGACATAAAGTTTATTGTTCTATATAAGTTTTTCTTAGAAAGCATTGTACTTTAGATTTATATGACGCAAGCATATTGAATCCTTCTTTTCCCTTAATATGTACATTTCAAAATGATACAACTACTACACATGAAAATCTTTTCCAATATTGTATATCTTGAAAATAAAAACATATGGACTACTATTTTATAAATCAGACAGAAAATGTAAAAATTTACAGATCCTAAGAAATACAATCAAATGTATCAATAATCATTCATTTTGCTTTAGCCACAGAAAAAATAGAAAAACAGAAAAAAAAAATTTCTATTAGTATAAAGAAATATTATTAGAAAAGTTCACATCTTATGCATATAACAAAAACTAAATAAAGATTTTTGAATTCTAATAGAAATATTGTTAGGCCCAATTTTAGTAATCAAGAAACTGAAGTTAATTGATGGCAAACTTTCCTTTTCTACAAGGTTCCTTTGTTTTCATATCTAATGTATGTGAAAAATTGTGATAAATTTGCTTAAACATAATAGATCTCTTGGGCTTACATACAGAGGTTTAAGTACATTTTTGGATCAAATTAAATTGACTGAAACTTCAAGAGAAATTTAATTAAGTTTGATGCATTATTTGAAATCATAAAAAAAAAATTAAGCAAATGTGAAAGCACACTGGTGATAAGAAAATGCAGATATTTTTGCAATAACAACAATCTCTATAGTTTGGATATTCCCAGAAAGCACTAAAGAGAAAAAAAGAAAATTCAAATGTAAAGTTTTACTTTCGTTCCATCACAAGTCTCACCAAGTTTCTAAAGGGATTTGCATTTTGCAGCTACGGAAACCAAGGTTTTCTTGCAGGATTCATGTATGTCCTAAACACAAACTCTAATTTTTAAAAGTTTACCTACATTTTTGGACTAAAAGGCTAGCCTGATATTTTAAAAACAACTTTAACAATGATTTTAATACTTTCATAATAGACATTAAAAGTTTTAGAAATTTTAAATATTTTTTAGAGAATCAACAGATTTGATTTTTGGTCCCGCGGACTCCACCCTTCTTCCTCAGGTGGGCTGCTCATCTATCGGATTCTACAGCTTTCAGTGCCCTTTGTAATTGCACCGCATGTGAGCTCTTCCATCTTCAATAACCGACATAGTATCAACATCTGCTTCCAATAAAATTGTTTCTTTTTTTCTCATGCAAAGTAAATCTGCTGACTGAGTTTGTAAAGGGTTAGATACCTTCCTCTTTTCATGCAGATTTTTCCACCATATTTTGCAACTTTTCCTCCAAAGAAAGTGAAAAAAATGGATCACTTCAAAAGAAATACTCTTACACCAGATTCCAAAGAAGCTCTACATATTACTAGAAATATGAACTTTGATCATGTAATGACACTTCACACTTAAGCTGAGAGACAATACATAAGATCCTAGATGAACATAATTTTGAATTGAAATATGTAAGAAAACTCCGAATTGGGCCTATCGATCATAAAGAAATCATTTTCCCTCAGGGGTGGTATAAAAAGAGCAAAAAAACAAATCTGTATTTGACCTCTCTCACCTAGTATGAAGAGAATAATCTGTCTGTAGTAATTCCTTTCAGTTAAACAATCGCATATCCACTGGATTATTAGAGAAACAGATATGGAAAAATGGAGAATGAACATTCAGGAGTTCAATGGAATGGCATATTCAAGCTCTCTCTCTCTCTCTCTCTCTCTCTCCCTCTCTCTCTCATACACCATACACTCTCACACAACCACATGCATGCAAATGTGATTTCTATCTTCTCCAGCCTGCTAATTAGACATTATTATCCCATTTTACCCAAGATAAATTAATACAGGCCCAAGTTACATATTAAATTGTAGCTATTCCAGAATGCAGAGAAGGGATTCCATTTTCTTCATATGAATCCTCTGTCTCTATACATGTCCCAGTCAAAATTTTATCATATGTGCTCCATTTTTGTAACTTTTTATTCTGCTGTTTCCACTGGCTTAATTCAGCAAATGCTACTTGGGACATTCAATAAAGGACAGAATACAGTGTTTTAAAATATACTTTCTGATTCGTACTTTAAATTACAAATACAGCATTAGCCTAGACAGTAAACTCAAAAGCTACATACCATCACAAATTCTTCAAGTTTTAGAGTAAGAATGGGCAAGTGTTATTTGCACAAGAAATACCGAGCTTTTTAGCAACATCTTTTGTTCTGGTGGATAGAATTTTTTTGTTAAATGTTACAAAGTTAAAGAAATCAGTTTCTCAATTATTTGCAATATACTGACTCTCAGTTTGTAAATCTTAGTGCAATCTTGGCCAATTTTTTTTAGGAGAATATAACCTTAAAAAGAAAGAGAAAATAGAAAATGAAAATACCGGAGAAAGTAGAGAGTCTGGCTAACTTTCTTAAGAAAGAACACTGATTTTTACAAAGTATTGATGTTCCTTATAAATTAACATTGAAGGATCCTCCTGTTTGGATTCTAATTTACCAGCTCTGCATTGTTCCTTAGTTCCTGTTAGCTGAGTTCTGAAAGCAGAAACTAAAATACCTGAGAAGATTTTTCTACTATCTAATTCACGAATCTATTAGACAGCTTCAATGTGGTTGAATTTATGAGACAATCAAAGGTGACGTGGTTCGACATGAAGCTAGATAGGTAAGCAGAAGCCTTTACTAAAACAATTTAGAAAACTCTAGGTTCAGCAGTATAATTTTGATGCTAAAAAGACTAATTACCCCGGATGATAGAATTTTAAATGTCAAAATTCAAATTATTACACTAAATTACAACTCGTCCTCTTTTGTGACTGACAGGGCTGGTAATAATAGACCAAGGATGACAGATGATCATAAAACAATGCACCTATTTCTCTCGATTTAAATTTTGATCCACACAGAGGTTTTATTCTCTTATTTTATTTCATTTTATCACATGCCATCCTAGGCTTTTTCTCACTTGCAAATCTTGTGTAGAAGACAATTTAGATTCTTTATTTTTCTCAAGCCCCTAAAGCCTAGAATTATTTTATTCACACTTATAAGCAAGAGCAGAGAACAAAATCTAAATCAAAGCTGAAGCCACTACTTGCAACCTCTGTCTCTTACAATCTAGTTTCATGGAGAATAAAGAAAGAAGCAAAGAGTTAATATTTTCTCTTAAGTGGGAAAATCCACCTGAATGACCTGAATGAAATATGCCACTGTTCTATCTGAAATTTCAAAGGAAGTTAACAGATTGCAATGGAAAAGAAACCTAATAATCCCCAGTGAGAATATCTCATGAGAATTGCAGAATATCTATTTTCAAATATTATCATTATTAACAAATATTTGGGAACCCCAGACAAAATACATTTTGCAGATTCTTTAAATTCTGTGCTCCAGTTATTTTGGCAAATTACAAAACAATTGTAATAACTACATTAATATATCAAAATGTATGTAATTTAAGTTGGTCATTCCATAGAAATTTGAGAATGCTATTGAGTGGAAGATACTTTAAGTCTGGACTTCATGTTAAAAATGTATATATTTTATTTAAGAAATTCTAGTTAAGAGGCAGCAAAGTTGATATTGACAAAAATGCAAGTGAATATAGGTCTATAACTTAAAAGGCGCACCATAAAAAATTAATGAATAAGATATAGGCAAGTAGAATATATGAAAATTATTCTGTGAGTACTCCAAGCATGTTGTCTAGTCACTGCCTAAATGCACACATGTAATGTGCACAGTTAAAGTTGGAAAGCAGCATTTCATAAAACATTCTATTGTATGTGTGTGGAGAAAGATGAGAGAAACTGAGAAACTCATTTTACCTAATGCGATCAGCTGCATTAAACTAACTTTCTACATGGCACATGCAGGTAAATAAACCAATGTATCTTCAAGTCTCTAAATTATCAATTTAAACAACTTTATTTAAATCCTAAAGTCATGTCAAGCTGAACCCTCAGTTGTTGTTTTAGCCCAACTTCAGTAATTGTTGTAAAAGTTTAAAATTTTATTCCAAATTTTATTTATATCTAAAATATGGTATACGATTAAAACAAGGAAATCTATATTTATGCAAAAACAACAGAAGAAAAAAATGCTTGCAAAACACTATGTTTAAAAGGTTACATGTACAATATATTATTTTTCATTTTACAATGATGAGTAACATTATGGGAAACAGCCTGGGTTTTGTTACATATCTTGGACCTTTACAGATATTATTCCATCAAATTCTCCAGGAAAAGAAAAAGTAAGATCACTTTGAAAAACATCCACAACTTCAAAATTTTTATAAATGTATAAGTAGAAACAAGTAGAGTAAGTCACTGGCACTTACAGGTAACATGATTAAATACATTTCTTTTAAGTACAGTAGTTGTTTATAAACTCTGGTTCCATTTATCAAAGTTGGATGGACAAGAAAGAGAATTACTCTGCTTTAGGGAAACTTCCTAGCGGATGAATGCAAACTTTCGTCAGAGCCTCCAGGTTCTCTTTGGAAGAATCAAAGTATGAAATATCCTTTCTTGTGGCCTTTAAAATGTCCCCTTTCCAAGCTCTCCATGTAAGTCAAAACTAAATGGGCTAGAATGGAATTAAATCACCACTGAGATTCAATGGAAAAACAATACTGAACTATGGTATAGCTACTTTTATAGAAAATAAAATGCATCACACACTTGAGGTAACCTAAGAAATGAGCATCACACAGACATTTTAAAGATAAGCATTTTTTAAACATTGTTGCCAGTGCTTTTCTGAGAGCTAGTTCTTTAAACAGAACTCAACAATTTTTACAGTATTTTTTAAACTTCCTCAAAAATAATCCATCAATGTGAAACCAAAAATTCTGTATTTCTACAAAAATAGATGCACAGAGAGATACAAAATTTTATTCCTGAAAGAATGAGTGTTTTCATTTGTGGTTCATCTTTTCCTGACACAATGGCTGGTTCCAAAAGGAAAATATATAAAAAAATGAAAATGAAAATGAAACAAAAATTAACCCATGTAATTAAAGCCAAAAGTTAAGAAGAAAGTCACATGGTTGACAAAGGCTCAGATGAGGGAAAATAAAATGCTTCTCTTCAATTACCAAGACCTATTTTGCTTTCTCCAGAAAAGTTTCAAAACCAGTCAACTGCCTGTCACATCCTCTTCTCCTTCCATATTACTTGTGTCCTTTTGCAGACAAGAAAATCCTAATAGCAAATTTCCCCAGTGGGTCCTTGGATTTAGGCTGCCATTTGACTTGCAACGTTGTCTTAGTACCATGGTGATTCCTTGCTCTTATCATGATGTTGGAGACCTAGAAAAGTGGCAAGAGGCAAAATGAAGAACATGAGTACAGGTAGCACTCACAGATGTGTTCAACCTGCATGCACTGGACAGACTAGCTAAAAAACAACCCAGAACATGATGAGAAATGACCTATCCTATTTTCTAAGCAAAAGAATTTTGTGATTCTTTTTCAAAAGCCAACCAGATTTTAGTGAGAAAATCACTATACTAGCATAATGTGTTTTGACAGTAGAAATTTCTTACTAAGACTCATGTTTTCTTGGAGTTTAAGTAATAAATGCAATATGATAAATTAAATGAAAAATTTGATTCAAAAGGAGTTGACATTAGGAAAGAAAGTATGCAGCTAGTTCTGAGGCATTTAGACTGCTTCAATTAATGTTCTCACCAAATATCACAACGACACTCTAGACCAAACTGAAAAAATTCTGTCGCTGTCTTAAAATGTATTCCAGAGTTGGATTACTATAAATGCTGGTGATAGTTAGACATAGTTAAAAGTGGAATCTAATACTGTCAATAAAAGAGAGATGATTCACACCTAATAGAATAAACCTTTATTCTGTTTATTAATTTACCTATTTATTCCTTTCTTTAGAAAGTAGGATGACTCATAAAATAATATTGAAGTGAATTTTAAAATAATGTTAAAAAGAAGATATATGAATAGCTTAATTCCAGTTCAGAGCAAAATCTGAGAAGCTTATCAGGGTGGAAATTTGGAAAAATCTGATTCTAGTCCAAGTCTAATACAGTTAATTGACTAATTTGTTGCTTGGACAATTATGTAGTGTCATCAGTTAACACCTACATGAAACCATTTTCATCTTTTTTCTTGACAGCTTTATTGAAATATAATTGACAAATACAAATGTATATATTTAAAGAATGTAATGACATGTTTTGATAGATTGTGAAATACCACAAGAAAATTAACACATCTATCTCCTGTTAATTTCCCTGTTTTTATGTAAAGCACACTGTTTAGAAGAGTGGAGATACTGAATATATTCTCATATCATTTATTTAAGTCAAATACTAAAACATGAAGTGAAACTTTTTAAACAAGAGTGGGTAGAAATGAGACAGGGTTGTCACTGCACAAGTGCACAGCTGTCTTCTTAACCATTCATCTCAAATGTTTATAAGTTTGCTCTGGATATCAGAAATTGAATATTTGCATGACCTGTATGGTTTTACATCTTTATTACTACTAAAACAAGATTTTTTGTCCCACAACTTGTCAAATAATTTTAACAAGTAATAGGTATAATTAACAAAGAGAGGCACAATTAGCTGTAACTTGCAAAATGACGGCAGACATCAAGACAACATACCAAGCAATGTAAATGGAGAGAACAAATGAAGAGATCCAGAAGCACCTCACAGAACTGCATCATCGATGTCCCACGCAATTCCCAAATGCCATATAAATGGCCCTGTCTTAATTTTTTTTCACAACTGTACTAGTACAATGTTCTGTGTTTGTTGTTTGTTTTTTGTTTGGGGAGGTTAGGAGAATTTCACTGTAGAAAAAAAGAACAGCTCTAGGTTGCCAGGAAGGGTCCCAAGTGGGTGGTCCTGGCATTATGTTTAGATGCAGAATCAACTGTTTTTTTCAATTTCAAAAGAAAAAGAAGGAAGATAAAAGAGGAGAAGGGGGAGGAAGAAGGAAAGAGTGTGCCTGTGTTGCATCAAGTCAGTCTAGATTTACTTCACCCATTTTCAAATGATTCTGTGGTTAGAATAATTTGCAACCTGATATAGTCTCCACTGGGTGACTCTTATAATCTAAACCACCTTTACTGACAATCTTCTGACTACATAAATATTTTTTCATTATTAAAATGTCTCATCTTCTGCATGACTCAGTATTTCCACACTTGAAGGCTGCATCAATCCATAGAACGTCAGCACTGCAAGTCATGAATATTGCTGCAATCATCAAGTGGCTGGAGTGTCTTTTCTTCTTAAATAGACACAATCTCTATTTTGCTTTGCAGTGACATATGGCTCCCTCTCAACCAGGTTAGCCTTTTGTCTTACACAGGTAGTTAGTTACTTAAAACGGCCCCAAATTTCTCATCCAGAATAATGATGTCATTCTCTTATTATAAACTCAGCTATTCATTTTTGGGGCATCTCTTTACAGTACTATAAGTGTAAAGCTTAAAAAATCAATTCACCTATGGCCTGAAAAGCATTAAATGACTCCTGTGTTTTCCTGGTGTAGCTTGTTCTTGACGGTGAGGCATAAACCAAGTCTTTTCTTTAATTACTAGCGTTTGTATCTACACATTCCAAAGTAAGCATCAGCATCACACAGAAGGAGCAACCAGAAATAGAAGATCCTACTAATAAACTGCAGCAGAAGAGCAGGCCTCCAGTGTTTCTTGTTAAGATAACTGGTCAGTGTGGATCAGGACACTTAGAGCTAGTGAGTGCACTTAGTTTTCCCCAGAAAAGATGCAACGGGGAAAGTTATTAAACCATGACCTTTAGGTGGGTTCCATAAAGATGATTTCTGTCCAAATCATCCATAAAGATGATTTGGATTTCCCAAATCAAAATCCAGTCTGCTATAGGGCTGGTCCTGCTTAGGATTTTCATTTCTACCTTCTCATTTTTCTTATGCAAACTTGATTATAATATGGAGGCTCTTCCCCTGGCAGTCCAAAATCACCTAGGTGTGCTCTCTTTGATAGTACTTTGTTTTAGCTTTATGGGTTAGTCTGTGTGATTTTCTACAGAAAAGAAAAACAAGCATCATAGAAATGCCTGTAACACCTTCTTTCTTAATTCTGCCTGAATACACCAATTTTGTGTGTTTTACATGACATTTCCCATATAGTTCTCCCAAGCATTCTGGAAAAAAAATATATTTATTTTACAAATGCAAACACTGAAATTAAGGGAAGTTATGCAAATATTAAGCAGAAGAGGTGGTCTGGCATCAGAGTCGCTTGATAGCCACAGTGGTGTATGCACCGTTCTTGCTGTAGGTTGTGGCACTGGCCCATACAGCACAACAAAGCCTTTCTTAAAATCAGTTCAAGAAAAGTTATCAATTTTTTTTCATGTCTTTTTACAACATTTAGAAACACAGAATTGAAGCCAGGCGTGATGGTTCATGCCTAAAAACCTCAGCACTTGGGAGGCAGAGACAGGAGCATTGCCATGAGCTTGAGTCTCACCTAAGCTATGTAGTGAGTTTGGGATCAGCCTGAGCTACAAAGTGAAGCTTTGTCTCAAAAAAAGCTAAAAAAGAAAAAGAAACTCAGAAGTGATAGCACTACTAACACAATAGTACTTAGTGAGATTTATTATCAACCATACATCTGACATTTTTTTCTAAGATACAATAAATGATTACACAGAAGTTTGCTATACTTTAGATGAAAATCGGCAGTATGAAAGGATGTCATATTAACTAACATTTTTATGTGTATCTTTAATGTAACTAGCTCCCACTGGACTCCCCTGCATGAACTTTTAAAACAAGCTGGCTGTCTGATTTATGAAGTGTTTATCAGAAATGGACGAAGGAGTAAAGTCATGGAAATGTTGGTTCCAGAGTCTGAGTTTCATATATAGGAAGGAGAAATATCTGAGAGAAAAATGAAAATTCATAGATACATTCCTTTGCTTCAATTTTAACATAACTGATCACAAATAGAAAAGAAAAACAAAAAGCCAAACTCAAGAAGAGGAACAATATAATAATTAGGAGCAACAAAAGTCTTGGTCAAAGAAGAGGCTTGCAATAAGATTTCTTCTCAACTAGAAGCTTACAGTTTTAATACAAGAGGTTGCTAAAACAAAATGTCATATTTCTGCAGCTTGGAAACAACAGACATCTATTAACCCAAATCAGAAGGCTGAGAACACTTTACACCAGGCAGCCAGCAAATTCAATGTCTAGTAAGCGGTAGCTTTCTGCTTCAATGAAGGATAAGTCTTTCTCAAAATATCCTCATAAACTGGAAGAAATCAGGTATTTTTCTCCGGCCTCTGTACAAAAAATGACTACAGTCTCACTCCTGAGGGTCTGCCCCATGTCACAGCCATGTGTCAAAGGCTGGACTTTCTAATACTCTCATCACTTTAGAGGAAAGATTTTTAGCATTTGAATTTTGAAATGGATACAAACCTCCAGATAGTAGCACTGGCTATAGGTAACAAGACAGCATTATTGGAAATCATCTTCCTAGTTGTGAGAAAATCATACTCTAGATTAGATTTTAGGAGGTAGAAGCTGTGTGGATTCTCCTCTTCTAAAAGGCTATGGAAAAAAGTAAATATAATAGCAATATGATGTGTCTTGCATGAATATCTGGAGAGTTCTTCCCTCCTTTGCTTCTCTCAGCTCCTAAGCATTTTGTCAAAAAGAGTTGGTTTGAGGAAATTGAGGTAGGTCTCCCGTTGTGTGCCATAGCTACCTGTGGGCAACCTGCAACAAAAACACTACCTCAGAAGAGTATTTTCTTTTTCTTTTTTCATAAAGATTATGCACACTGAACAATTGAACAGAGGCCATTGTGAAAAGGACAAAGATTCACAGAGTATGCACAGAGAAGCAGATGAGAGAGGGAGGTGCACTTGAAAACAGAACTACAAGTGAAATGACAGCACTAAGAAACAGGAACCTACGCATGGCCAAGTTTTGTGGTGGGACTATCATGCTGGAAATACAGAGGAAACCTCAAGGAGAGTGGAAGGGAGAATTTGAGAAGTTTCAACATTAGACAGAATTTTATTTCAAATAGCCAGCGAGGAGTGTATCATTGGATTGATAATTCCAATAATCAGGATAAATGAGGTGAGGTTTACTATCACATTATTTCTATTATTATTTAGAAATAGTAACTAATACCTTAGGTAATAAAAAGTTAGATTTTGTAAAGCTAAGTGTTAGAGACCTTGATGGCCACAGTCACATGCCACTAGGAAAATGTGTCCTAGTTTAAGGAAGCATAGTCTTTGACAATACATTGACCATGGCTCTTAACTTGAATATGCTTCCAATTATTTTTATTGCTGGAGATAAAAGAGGTAACCACAAAATGGGAAACATATTCTTGATAAAAAGAGAAGAGAAATAGAAACATAAAATCTTGAAGTGTGGGCAGAATGTTTTCTGACCTAAAAATAAAGAAAACATTGAATAAACTTTTCATCTCATAGATTTAAGACTTTAGAAACCATATAGGGAAAAATGTTTGCTATTAGATTGCTAAACTGCTAACCTATTCTTTTATTTAAAAAATTAATATTGCATTTCACCCATGCTTTATAAAGCCACAGTGACTGAAAACAAATATAAGCAATTCTGTGTTAAATGTGGTATCAAAATATTCAACTTGACCCACTGCTTGACGCTAATATTAACATACAGACAAATGATCACAAATAAATTCTTATAAGAGACAACCATACTCTCTTCTATTACTTTATGAAATTATCATAGTAAATGATTAGACAACTTCATTTGTTTGTCTGAGCCTGGGGCAATTGGTTTAAATAAAAGTTAGAGATTTATAAATAAGATCTATGAGAGCATAGTGTCTTACTACTAACTTAGGGGTAAAATACAAGTAAGAGCTGTCTGTTTTGTTAACTGTGATATCTTTTTGGTGAATATGAAACCAGATCATGCATAACCATTGCAGAGAACTTCTTTTTTTGTTCGTAATACATCTTACATTGAATCTCAAAACATCATAGAATTCTTTTTTAAAAGTGAACATAATCATTAGCAAATAAAAGTTCTACATAATAACCCTTGTCATCAGATGACTTGTTTATTTGAGATCCATGTCTGTACACCACTATTTATATTGTCCTACAACTTATTTTACCAGTAGTATTGTTTTCCAAAACTATTTCTATTATTTTAGAAAGCTATTCAATTTTGGTATGCACAGATTGACTCTTTTTGGAAGGCTCTGCAGTACTTGTTTTGTAGTACACCATTAGGATATATGTGTATAATACACATTTTAACAAATATAGCTAAGTCTTGGAAAATAGGTTTCCATGATTGTTGAATGTATAGTTTTAAAGCATCTATTTTTGTTTGTATTTCTTTTACTCCTAATGCAGATAAAGACTGTGTGATTATGTCATTTCTTTCTCTGCATTTTAGCTTTGGCCAATTTTTAAAAAATTAATTTTCTCACTGATTTTTAAATGTTTTAGGCATACTAAGTATGATATTATTTCTATAAATTAGAAATATTTATTTGATGATTTATCTTTATACCTAATATGTAAAATGACATAGTAATTCTTTAAAAATCATCAAAAATAAGATACTTTCTTAAACCAGGTCTAAGATTAAAAGATTCTATCATTATGACACTTAAATTATAATCAATCATGATCTCAACTCTTGCACACTAAAATAGTGATAAAGATATCTAGTTATGGCATAATTATAAATAATAATTTATGTGTAAAAGATGATTTTTTTATGTACAGAGATATTTGCCCATAGTACATTTAAAATTCACTTAAAATCTCCACAATGTAGTAGCAGTGGAAACAATGAGGTTTAAAAAAAAATAACTATCTGAACTTGTAAAAATAACGTTACATTCATATTCTAAAGAGAAGCACAAGTGTAAATCCATTGTACCTGATGTTTTTTGTTTGTTTGTTTGTTTTTGTTTTGTTGTTTTGAAACAGGGTCTCGCTTTGTAGTTCAGGCTGGCCCTGAGCTCACTATGTATCACAGGCAAGCCTCGAACTCACAGCAATCCCCCTGTTCTGCCTTCTGAGTGCTGGGATTACAGGAATGAGCTACCTCACCCAGTGTTGAGGTAGGTGGTACCGGGGACTGAACTAAGGACATTGTGCTTGCCAGGCAGACTCTGGAACCACTGAGCTAAATCCCCAGGCCTGTACCCAGTGTTATTAAGGGACCATATTTTACTCTGTTTTCAGAAACAGAGCACGTGCACACCTGAGGTGAGCACTGCAGGAGAGGGACCTTCCGTCACCCAGGAGTTTCCTCAGGCCCAGACAGCAAGCCACCTCAGTGTGTCTGCATCTCCACCCCTTCCTCCTCCCACTCCAAAGGCACTTTAGATCTCTGCCTTCAGCAGCATTCCCTTCCTCATGCTGGTGCATGTTAGAATGGCCTGGCTTACAAAGCTGAACCAGTCATGTAATACTAAACTTATGGGCAAATGGAATTAAATAGTGTGCGATCACAGTACTCCTTTATTAAGATCAAAACATACACAAACTTCAGCGTGATTACAGCCTCTTCAGTGATGGATTGTAGCATCAGGAGGCACAGTGTGGAATTCTGACTCTGCTTACTGGTCTATGACCTAAATTTCCAAAGCCGATTTGAAGAACTCCAAAGACGGAGACAGAGAAGGAAGAAGGGAATGAACAAAAGTGAAATGAAATACTGTCTGTAATTTCTTCTACACATTTTGCCCCAGAATAGAGAGGAGCAAGACCAAAAAAAAAAAAAAATTGGATCTCTTATTGTAACTGAAACCACAAGTTATAATACTCTCAAGAGGCTATAACTATCCAGACATCTGCTGAATAACAAACAGAGCCAGACATGCATCTTTAAAGAGTTTTTTAGGTTATCCAGTGGCAGCTTTACGATTCAGAAAGCAGAGGAAGAGCTGGTGAGGAACCATTATTTACGCACAAAAACATAATTAGGACAGAAGCAAGGATGTGACATTCGCACCCGAAACATGGCATGTAGGAGAAGGACTTACTGAAGGAATCTAAAATGTTTTAAAAAACCACTTCAGAGAATTTGAAATACATCTCTCCACTAAAGCAAAATATATTGGGAAATACTCGCATGTGATATGTTCCACTTCTATCAAATCCTATACTGATCTTGGGAACTTTTCTCTCACTCTTTTGTGACATGAACACTAGCTTACTCTCTGATATGTTCGAGAAGATTCTGACAATGCTAACAGACAAGCAGAGTTCATGATTAAGAAGATGCTAAGAATCACCTGATACTGTACAAGCAAATCTCACATGAAAACAAGCATTGAAATACACGCCTGTGGTCACAAAGGACGCTAAATCTCTAGCACAGGCTGCATCCAAAATAAAACCGGCATATTTTTCTTTTCATCAGATCTTTCCAAGAACTTTTTTTTTTTTCAGTCATCTTTCTGCCAAGGAATTCAGAACACGTTGGCCACAGACAATTGTTTGTGAAACTTTATACTGTTGATAAATAGAACAATAAGTGAAAAAGTTAGGCAGGCTGAGAAAGGGAATAAGGAGTAACTATAAATTCCTTAGGCCAACAAAATTCTTATGTATAATCTTTGAGGCCTATTGGAAAGTTGATGCAAAACTGTCTGCGAACACAGTCTGCAACAGATCTTCTCATTCTAGCTGTTGTCTTAAATGTTGGACTATATCACATACAGGAATGAACAGAGTATTACTGAAAAGACTATTTTAATATATAGAGAGATCTTAAACCCTGGTATATGCTTGGTGTGGGTCTCCATTAAGAATCACATCAGAATTACCTAAGAGACTCATTTTTTTGTTTAATTTCTAGAGCTTCTCTCTCTAAAAAATAATCAGTTTCTTTCAGGTAGTTATACTAGTTTAAAAACCTAACTTCCAACCACAGCCAGGGCCTGACAATTCCTTAAATAAACAAAACAGAATGAACTGACAAAAAAACAAAGCATAACAAGAACTTTCATATGAAAGAAATGGCAAGCACCCTGACCTGACCAGTACATTCTGTGTACACGTTATGAAGTATCATACTATACCCCCAAAATATGCCATGATGTAATCAAAAAGTTTCTGAAAATGAAAAGTCAAAAGAAGGCATTGTTTAAACTTGCCTGTAATTTTTGAGAAAACAGTTAAGAAAGCATGAAATGCTATTCAATTTTATAACAATTTACAATGAGTTTTAAAACTCATTTACAAAATTAACATTAAAATAAGTGATCAGTGACTGAAATTTCACAGTTTAAAGATTACCACATAGTTCAAGTTCTACTGAGTCTATCCATAGTCTAACTTCCTTGCTATACAATATAATTTCTTTTTGATTTATACTTATGTAAGATTTACCTTGATGCACTAAGACTACACAGCATACTAGGATGGAGGAGGGTTTTTTTGGTTTTTTTTGGTTTTTTTTTTTCAGTTTTTTGAGAAAGCGTCTTACTTTGTAGTTCATCCTTAAACTCAGCAATCCTCCTGCCTCTGCCTCTCAAGTGCTGGGATTACAGGCTTGAGCCATTATGCTTAGTACTGTGGAATGTGGTACTGATTGCTGGTGGGCATTGTTGTATGTGGTTACCAGGGATCAAACCAAGGACTTGTGCTTGCAAGGCAGGCACCAGAACCACTGAGCTAAATCCCTGGCCCTAATTTTTTTTAAGAAATTGTTTATTGGAACACTTCAGGAATACATTATGATCACATTCTTCCTTAAGGATTTATACCTGTACATGATATATTATGATTCTTATTTTCCCATTATTCTGTCCTCCTTTCAACTCCTCATATACATAAACTTTGCTTCTGTTTTTTACCATCAAATTTTTTTCTTTCCCTTTTTTTCTCTCCCCCCAAACCCCAGCTCCTTCTCCCTCTGAACATTTTTCCTATTTCACAATACCTATTGTATGTGTAAATAAAATATTGTTTCTCTAATATGTCTGTTTTTTAAAATCTTCATATTCCACGTGGCAGCATTACCAAAAAAGAAACCCTTATGAAAATGTCTTGAAGATATCTGCACTGATAACTCTTCAATGTCTTATCACATGATGGGTAGCGTTTTGCTATTTTTATTCTTCTTCTTGTATTGTCTGTCCAACCAACATAAAATCACACAGTTTTAATTAAATATCCAACACTGAATTAAATATCCAGCACCACTACAGCAAAATATGAGTCTAGCAAACATCACAGACAGTCTTCAAGAAGAGAAACAAATTAAATTAGACATACTCAAAATGTGAGTGAGGTATTTGAAGCTTGCTTATCTATTATTCATGATGCTTTGCACCTTTGGTGTGGAGTTTTCTGTTTAAAACACATCATATTTATTAAAGATCATGAAAGCTTTCCTTTCATATCACTTCTCACCATCTGGAAAACAACTGCATACACCAGCTCAGTGGAATCTCTTTGCTAGATCATGTTTAGAAGTATTGTCTCCATTTGGAATCTATGGAAAAGGAGGAACTAGGACATTATGGGAAGCAAACATCATAATGTAGCTAATAAATGATAATAAGGCTCTCAGAATCTAACTTTGGGTCTCAGTTTTTCTTATACGTATCTCTACAAACACATTTCTACATGCCTGCAAAGATTAAAAATCCCTGCGCTGACCATCATTTTTAAGATTCCCTAAGGGACTAGAGTGAAGATTTACTAATAAAATTACTCTCTTTTTTCTTCTTCTCAGTTTAGCTGTGTTTTGGAAGGTGTACAATAGCTCAGTCGGCAGCCCAGTGCTTGCTCTGCATGTAGCCCCAATTCCTAGCACTGCAAACAATAAAATTATTTCTCTCTTTCTATATACATACATATGCAAATATATATTCTAAATTATTCCTTTTTCCCACTCTCCTCCTCAGTCTCCTGTTAGGAATCCCAACACATGCAGTCCCAAAAAAGAAACATGATTTGACAAATTTGTTTTACATGTACATGCACATAGCACAGACACATAGAATTTGGAGGGGCCACCTTTGTTTTAAGGTGATGTATGTTTTCCTGTGTCTTTTTTCTAGTCAGCTGTCCTACAAAGAAGAATATTCAGTCACAGATCCTCAACTGTAGTCACTCATTTCCAGTTTTCCTTTTCAAAAACACTTTCATCAAACATTTATATGTACATATCCTCATTTGCTGCCCTATTCATTTATGTGAAATATAGGGACTTAAAAGGACAAGAATATAGGTGAAAGTTTGTAAATATTTTAAATGACAGTTGATTTTTCCAGACCACTTTTCTAAAAGACTAAAACTTTTTAATTTCATATCAGCAATACATAATAAATAGCATATTCTATTAACCAAGATGTCTTTTACACGGATTCAAATTTACACATGGAGGATATTGGTTTGTGTCAGTATGTAAATCCACCCTAAATCATGTACAATCCTGTGAGAGTCCCCTGAATTTGCTCCATCCAGCAGGAGAAGGTCTGGGAGGCAAATTCCCGGGTTTGCTATCATGACATTTTGGCACCTTCTATGGAGGAAGGGCCAGAGGAGAGCAAGAGCATGGTGTCTACATGTTCTGGGAGGGCAGGAGAATTTCATTAAGGTCCTGCAGAATCCAGCCCTAGATCCTTTAAACTGACAGCAGTGCTCTGGAATGCATTTCACTTTTCATGCAGATCTCACTATCTGGCTGGGATCTCCTGGCACTTGCATGCATCTCAAAGATGGTTTCTATTACCCTTCTGGTCACGAAATTGTCATTCTGGATCTGTGCCCTGCAGAACTAAAAGCATTCAAGAGTGCATAAATATTTTAACATATCTTTGATAGTTTTTACCCTCTGGAAAAGAAGCTTATGACATATACTAAAGGGAAAGAAAAAAGTTTTGTAGGAAGTGGGAAGCAGTTGGTTGCTGATTACAACAATTTTATTTTTTATTTTTTTATTTTTTTGCTACTGAGGATGAAACTTGGGAGTCATATTCTTATAAGGCAGGTGCAGGAACGACTGAGCTAAATCCTCACCCTAATCACTAGAATCTTGTTACCAAATCATAATAAACTGAGTGATAATAAAGATGTTCAAATAAAATATCTTCTTAGAGGCCAGGGATTTAGCTCAGTGGTTCCAGTGCCTGCCTTGAAAGTGCAAGGACCCAGGTTTGATCCTCTGTAACTATGTACAATGCTGGGTGTGGTGACTCATACCTGTAATACTTGCACTTGGGAGGCAGAGACAGCAGAATTGCTGAGTTTGAGACTGAGTTCAGAACCAGCCTGAATTACAAAGAGAGATCCTGTCTCAAAAAAAAAAAAAAAAAGCCCTCCTTAATTCATAAACTTTCAGCCTAGTATTCTTTTTAGTCTAAAATTATTTTATTGTGATTTTTTTATTATCTTAATTGAAATAACAGCTTCAGTGTGGGTATCCAAAAATTTATAAGTCTTCTTTGAACACCATTACTGGCATTGAAAATATAAATAGAATTAGCATCTATTAGGAAATGTCATTTGATTTTTCCAGCTGCTGAGATCAATTAGAAATAAGTTCCTAAGCCTTTCATGCTTTTAAAACCTTCAAAGAAAATTTTCTAATCATTTACTGAAATTATTGTCAGGAAAGGCTTCAATGAATACTTAATCTTTCAGAATTCAGATGGTTTGATGGTTAATATATGGTATAAGGGAAAAGATGAAAGGGAAAGTACCTTCAGTAGGGCATTTATAATATTTGTAATTTTGATGCCATCTCTTCTTGAAGGGGAAAACATTTCACAATTCTTGATATTTGAATACTACTAGTAATATGCTAATAATAATTACTATGGTTCCCTGATAATTTCCCTCCAAACTGACAAGTGAAGCATTATGAGACTCATAAATACTTAAGCATCCTAAGTTGGTTACTTTTGGTTTTCTTTAGTTATTTTATATATGTAGGCATGAAGAAATTATTTCAAAGAAGTTATTGGAATTAAAGCTTAATAATTTTAATCCCAATAATACCACTATGAAATAAAAAAAATTAGTAATATATTTTCAAAAGTTATTAGAAGAGCTTACCAAGGTTATTCAGAGAACATACATATAATCATAGCCCTCTGCTCTCAAATATGTTAGCACCAACCCATGAGTATAAGTCTTGAGAATATTCTACACATGGGAGTTATAGGAACCGTGAAAAAAACAAATGATAACTTATTGTTTACTTATTTTTTTATGATGATAAAATATTTGTTGCTGTAGTTAGTTATTTTTAATTGTTCATTTTATTTATTGTCTTTATTTTATAATAATGGATTTCATTGTTAAAAAAAATTGTATTGACCATCAAGATCTTAACTAAGGAAGTAATTTGGACCATCAAAGTGAGCATTATAGAGCAATTTCTTTTTTATTTTTTGTGTTCATTATTTGTATACACAGCTTCACACATACTAAGCACACCTACTCTCACTCTGCACTCCTAACCTCACTATGTAATACTTTTTGAGCAATTATAATTACAGCATAAATCCCATTAGAACATGTTTCATCACTGGTTAGTAAAGTTCCTTTCACAGAACATTCACATTAAAAAATTCACATGATACCACAGTTTTGATTTTAAATTTTGTTTACCCAATCAAAAATTTAGTGAACAGCCTTGATTTTCCTTTTACTAACAGTCAGAAAGTGTCCTCGAAGAAACACAAAAACATTTATCTTCTTCTAACCTCCTCAGCAGTACCCAAATTTCCCTATGCAATATCAAATCTAGGTCCTCAGAGGATTTTTTCTAGGTTTCTTAGCAGATAATTCGGCTCACAAATCACCAGGTTAGCTCCTCTGACATTAAAGTCTTTTGAGAAATAAACCAGTCTATGAATAAGGTACTGGCTGAATAAGGTACTAGAAACATAGTTTTTTGTACTTAATGGAAAATTTTACAAACTGTACTTCAAAAGTAATTTGTAGATCTAGAAGACATTACAGTCTCGTTTTTCTGTTCAACCAAAACCATTGTGCTGTGAGACACAATCTTGATTTCGCTTGGTATCTGGAAATGTGCTTTGTACTTAAAGAGATGCCAGAGATATCTACTTATCATCATGCTTAGAAGCAGGCTCATATTCTCCCATTAATGAAAATATTTTTAATTGGCAGCTTTTTATTCAAATTTATGGCTAATAATTTTCATGTATTTTGGAGCAGTCCATATAACTTTAACTTGTATTTATTCCTTTTTACCTCTAAATTTCATGAGCATGACTGTTAATTTGTTTTAGAATTTAATTTTAGATCACTTAATGCACTGTAATAGAAGAATGAGCGCACCATAACTCTATCTGGTTTATATGTTTTTTATATTGTACCATTTTGACATTTCTCAAAGTAAAAGAAAAAAATCATAATAAAATAGCTAAAATAACAGGTGGTCTCCTGAGAAAAATAAATCTGCGATCTACACATGAATGCAATCTTAAAACATAAGCAGCTTGTGTTTATAGACAAGTCAAATCACAGATAATAATTCCTTTTGCTTTTGTTAAAATATAGTGAATGGAGTGGAAATTAACAATAAAGTCAACTTTGTAAGTCATTAAAAGGCCTCATTAACAAATCTTCACTTGAAAAGTTAATAAAAACTGGGAAATGAAAATTTGTATGTCTTACATTGACAAACTATAAACCATACAAGACAATAAGAATGATGGTACTTCAGTCAAATGAGATTCAAGTGAAGGGTGGGGGTACTAGATTAGAATGTATTTAATATTCTCTTCATCAGAAAACCTGAGAATAAGAAAAAGTTTACTCATGAATTTATGTGCATATCTAATAATACATTATACACAACTGCAAATAATTTCACATTTCAATCTCCTCCTGGTACAAAAGGGCTTCCTCAGTGCTCCAAGTCTGCTTGAAGTTGGTCCTTCACACCCTGTCCTCTTCCTGGGTTTATCCTGATATAGTGAGTATTATGCTCAGCTTCAAATGCCCTTCTTAACCTGTATGTCTTTATAATAAATAGATGTGAGGTAAAAGTTACTCATCGAGGTGGAAAACTGTGGCCTTGCTATAAAGAAAAAATTAAGCTAAATGAGCCATACAGCATCCTATGAGAAGTTAAAAGTAAAGAACAAAATGTAAGTAAACCATAGTGGCAAAATCTCCTAGTAAACACAATTTAACTTGTTTATTTAAAGATGAATGTGCAAACATGTTTTGATGATATAGGGAGTGAGGATCCTTAAGAAAGACACATCATAGGCAACGTCAACACATCCATTTAGCCGTAGATCTTTTCTTCTCAATTAAAACCACAGTTTGGAATTACTGGTCCTATGAAGCTTGGAGAATTCAATTTTGAGATTGCTAAAGGAAAGGAAAAATCCTAATACAAGGTTTGTGATAAGAACCTGTTGGTCAAGATGGGGATTTTCCATGGAGGGAAAATATAGGTGACTTCTGATGGCATCAACATACTGATTTGTCCACTTGTATTTAAAACCTGCTCAACAAAAGAGCAAGTAGTGAATGTAAACTAGGCAAGATACTATACTGTAAAGTAGTATCAGGACAAGGTGGAGGGGGCAAGAGTCCTTGGGCAAATTCTGAAGTAGTATGGACATGCATCCTACGTTAAGGATCCCTTTAAATTTTGTGCCTGGCGAACACGAGTGTCCTCAGTGTAGTTCAGACCTTCAAACCGAAGAACTCTATTTTGACATGTTGTAACTGATTTCAATTGTTCAGAAACATAAACTAATTACAGCTATAGAAAATGTCTCTTGGGGGACACAGACGTTTCGGAAATGCAATGGTATGCATTGACTGTTTCCCTCAATAGCATACTTTTGTTACAAGACATACTCAAGAGATTTGCTTATGACAAGGGCTTATCCATGACTGCTAACAGCACTTTGTATTATCCAAAAGGTAGAAACAAACCAAATAGCCACCAAATTATGAATGGATAAAAATATAGTTTATTCACACAGTAGAATGAGGTTCACACTCCTAAAAGAGGAGTAAAATTCTGATGAATTCTGTAATCTCTATAAAACCTGAAAACATTTATACTAAGCAAAAGAAGGTACAAAATGAATTTATAATAAAATGGCTAGAAAAGGAAAATTAGAAAAAGCAAGCAGAGTAGTGGTTGCCAGGGTGAGATGAGAGTGGTTGTAGCAGCAATAAGGAGTGAGCTCTTACAAGTACAGGGGTTCTTATTTGAGAGATGTTAGGAAATTAGATATTGAGAATCATTTTCTAATATTATGACTATATTAAAAACAATCAAATAGTGAAGTGTATGTTATTGTGAAGTATATCTAAGTAACATTTTTAAAGCTAAAAATATCCAAGTGTGGTGGCTCATGCCTGTAATCCCAGAACTCAAGGGGCAGAGACAGGAGGATTGCTGAGAGTTCAAGGCTAGCCTGTGCTACATAGTGATTTTAGGGCCAGTCTGAATTACAAGGTGAGAGCCTGTCACTGAATAAATAAATAAATAGAAATAACTAAAAGAAAAAGAAAAGTCTGTGTACCTTCCTACTCATAGCTAGTATTTATCAAATACTTGTGAAGTTTTAGCAACTTTGTAAACTTTTTCTGACAAAATATTCAGTACTAGAAGGACTCTTCCAGATAAGGAAGTTAAAGGACCAAAAAGATTAAGTAATTTATTCAAAGTCTTTGGTTGTAAGGGACTTAGCTCAGTTTCTAGAATCACCGAGTACAGTTTCAAGGCTCACTTACCAGAACTAACCACCACAAACACCTGAGACTATACATACTTCCAAGTAATTTTCACTGAGAGGGATAAATATAAGCTCATTTGACTACTTAATAGGATTGTTTCTGTATTTTTTTTAAAAAGCAGCATAATAATGGAACAGACTGTACACCATAGAAAAAGCAAAGCATCTTTTTTATATGATTCTTGACAGAAAAGGCTGGTATAAAACTTTCTCAGCGAGCACTATACCATGTTAAGCCACCCGGGTTTCCTAAATTTTCTTAATTTCGTTCCATTGTTGTGAGCAAGCGAGAACGCACTCCTCTGTGAAGTCTGTCTCAATCTTCCATCCACCTCATCTTTTAAAGGTTGAGTCTTCACATAAAAAAATTCTATTCATTTACAAGTACTTTAAAGAACAGAAGAGGAGCTACTGTCTTTTTGTTGTGGCCCTACAGTGAATACTGAAGGGGGCTTCTTCCTTTTGTGACTGAGACATTTGTTCTCCTCTTCCTTGAGAGCTTAGGACTCTCCAAGTGTATTTTCAATTTGGGACTAGCCAGCGCCATATTGCCTGCCTTAGAGAAGCAGCTTGAACCCAGAAAACTCCTTCAAAGCTGAAAGCGAGGCAAAGATCCACACTGAAAATCTCAGTGGAAAAGAGTTGACCACAAAAAGAATGTTTGCTTATGTCAGGGAAATACAGCACGATACTATGGCATTCTAGCGAACGCTCTGTTGTAAAAGCAGAACTCAGATTAAAGATATTCCTCACAGTAGGAAAACTAAAGATGGAAAGATTTTCTTATACTGGTGGAAAGAAAGTTCTAGTATGTCACAAATTTACAGAGCAGGAAACTGAGGTCAGAAGTGGAGGTGGGTGACAATGGAAGCAAAGCACTGAGGATCTAATCTCTGAATTGATTTGTTGTTATTGCTCTTGTTTTTTTCTGCAGTCTGACAAGGCATTTTAATGAACTCACAGGCACAGATAGCATCATGGTATTAATGGTATTAATACTATTCATCTAGTCCAAAAAAAAGCCCAAACATTTCATACCAGGACCTTCAAAACTAGTGAATTCCAGACAGTACATGAGTGCTTTCTATAGAAATAATTTGCTTATCACATTTCTCTATCTCTGATGGATATAAACGTCATCATTTTTAAGCCATAGTATTTACGTCAGAGGCAAAGAAGAAGGAAGAGAGAAAAGGAGAAAGGAAACATAAAGAAAAGTACAAAAAAAAAGAAACACTATTTCTTTAAAATTCATTTTATAATCCTATTTTTAAAAAAGATTGGATGCTACACTGCAGACTACAATCCAGAAAGCAATCTGCTTCATAAGTCATAAATAAAACTTAACAAAAAAGAAAAACTTATTGAAGCATACAACTTCTGAATTGTACTGGACATTGCACATGATATAGAGTACAGGCACATGGAAGATTTACAGAACATGTTCAAATCTTTGAAAACTTAAGATATAGAGAGATTCCGGTTCAAAACAGTAGCTTATGAGCCAAAGATACGGGAGAAAAATTTGAGACCCTTGTCAGACGCACTTCATGAGCTAGTCATCTCAGTTTCTCAAAGAATGCAAGAGATCATGCAAAATGATCGAGTTCTACAAACCTGAAAATTAGCTTTACATAAAAGACAAAAAAAAAAAAAAAAAAAAAAACTTTTGAACTTTGGAAAATATCTCAACTTTTTAAGATTTTCTTATATTCTTCTTTTACATGGAGAACTCTTACACTCACCAGTATCGAATCCCACGCTCGGCACTATGTCCACTGTTCCATGAAAGGCTCCAGCCCACGCTGAGGTAGCAGTGGTTACTGCAGATGGATCTGTCTTCACAATATCACACTGGGGAGCAGGAAGCCTGGCCGCGCGCACTGACGGCATCAGCAGGGGCCCGTAGGGTGGATCCAAAGCAGAGCCGGCAGCAGGGTGGTGGTGGTGGTGATGATGATGATGATGGTGGCGGTGGTGCATGTGGGTGTGGGGGTGATGGCGCATGTATACGTCATGCATGTGGCTGTAGGACGGGCTCACCTGAGATGCCAAAGGGTAGTGCCAGGACTCAGACACGGGAGGGGGAGGCGGTGGGCCAGACTGATGCAGGCCATGTCCTGACCAGGGGCTAGGGTCTGCTGCAGTAAAGGTGCCAGGGGGTGCGGTGACTTGGAAGTCAGGTTGAACTCCCCCTAAGCAAGGTGCAGGTGGGGGTTGATAAGAGCTGGTCCAAAAGGAAGTTGGAAAATTACTCCGCTGGCTTGGGAGAGCTGAACTGTCTGAGAAGACAGAAAACACATTATTTTAATTAGATTCAGTTCAGGGAAAGATTTGCTTTTACTTGTCCAATCATGTTTCACAAGCATGTGAATTAATATGTACTCTTTCTCCACGCAGGGGTGGAACGATACCAGGTTAGCCTCTGGGCTATCACGTCTCGACCCTAGCAAGGACTCAGCGTGTGGAAGGAGTTCCTCCAATCCCTGCCATGGGCTTGTTTAACTTTTGTCAATCTGTGTAGAGTTTATAATTTGGAGCATGAAAACTTCATTTTCTTTGAGAACTCCTGGTCCCTAGGTCTCAGCAGAAGCCCCAGATAAACACATTTCTCCAGTAAAGAAAGCTTATCCGTAGATGTGATTGGTGTAGATTGGAAATCATTTTATTGACGTCTTTTAAGTACAATTTTCATTCAAACCAAAAATCTCAATGCCAAGTACCAAACAGAAATAAGATGACATATAATTTTGCTCACCAACTTTTCCTCCTTATATTGATTGAGGAGTCTCATGATTGAAAATAATAATTACTTCCTATTGAGAGTAACCAAGTGACCCACACTAAAGTAAGGCTGCTTGTGAATGATTTATAAGGTCCTCACTCCAGCCTTACTAAATACAGTAAGTGAGACCTTGATCTGCAAACCTGATTCTTCCTGACATTCTGGTAGTAAATTGAATTGAACAAAAACCAAACCAGATTCAGTGGTCAAGTTCAACGTTGACCTTATGGCGAGACTCATAAAGAGGTGAATTCACAGTCTGAGGCACAAATTATTCCCACTGTATAAATAAGGAAATGCAGGAAAATAAGAAGCCTAAAACTTACATTGCCAAGAACGAGAACAAAGCTAGATTTTGAAGTCAGGTGCCTTGCCACCAAGAAGGCACATGGATAATTATGACCCAAGTATCTGTAATATTTTAAAGGTTCTGTGAAAATTACAAATGGAGGAAATTCGAACTGAAATAATGAGGGAGTCTTTGAATAAGAGGGAAATATTTAAAAAATGCAAACGTATATATGAGATGGAGAACTCTTCCATAACTCTGTATTAATTCAATATGTTTGCTCATCATAACAATTGTTTATGAATGATCTGACCTGGGCCACAAAAGAGGGTTAGGGATGGACCATCACTACCTGGACGGGAAATACAAGTCAAACATGTACTGTAGGACACGGTTGGTGTTTTCAGAACAGAGAGTACACAGACAGCACTGAGCCAACCTGAGAAAACCTCAACTCTTTGTCAATGCCAAAATGTTCAGAAAAGCTCATCTGGTGGAGAGACAATGAAGAATTTTAGACAAATTAAACCGTATATGATGAAAATACATCTTGCACATGGATGTCTGCATGTGCACAGCAGCAGTAGCAGCAACAGTATTTAAATAAAATGTATTGGTATGTAGAAGCTGGCCAGAAAAGAGGAAAAATTATAAGACAATAGAAATATGAAAGACTCAGATAAATGTGGCTTTCCAATGTACCAAATGTAGGGTTTAATTCTTAACAGAAGCAAATGGAGGTTTGAAAGGTTTGTTGTGGAAAGTTACCTTTTCAGATCAGTATTTGACCAACTCATGCATCTGCCACCTATTGTTTAAGTGTTGACAACTTAACAGCCTCTACACTGACTCCTCAGTTTGTAGGGTACCTGGTCATTCTGCCTCAATTTATGATCTCAGGTGTATGTATCTGTTGGTTTTCCCGTGACTTATGTTCATCCATCAGGAAAATAAGGTGTTTAGAATTCATTTAATTCAAATTATCATTCAATGCAATTTATTAGGTATTGTTTCTAAATATAGATAGCATTAAAATATTAATTATGAATATGTAAAAAAACCTATTTTCATACGAGGTTTCACATAGGAAGAACTTTGCTGGGGCTTTCCTTGGAATGCAGAATACACAAACTAAGACACACTCTGAATGTGGAGGATTCCTGGCTACAATATCTAGAGTTTCACTTCATAAATTTCATGGGGACACAGAACTCTGAGAAAAATTCCTCAGGGAAAGGTTAAGTAACTTGGATCAACCTCCACACACATCATGAGGTTAGCACATCAGGCCCTCAGCGCAGTGTTCACAGACTTTTTTCTGTCATCACCAATGACTTCCCTGGCACTGCGAGCCTTTCTATTCCCACTCTCTCAGTCCCCATCACTCTCCTCACCCATCCAATGAGCAGACAGTGATCCGCAGTCTCCTGGCCAACCGTCTCCCTCACAGTACTTCAGGAAACCTGGAAAATGATGTTCTTAAAGAGCCAAATAAAGGAATTGCTTGCACTTCAAGTCTCCCCATAGCCAAGAACCTTTTAGTTTACTGCCTTTGTTTATCATGAGCATCAGAGAAGACAGCATTTAAAATAAAACAATGGCATTGTGGCAGATAGGTTTTATTAAGTGATTATTTCTCAGTGCTATATGAAAAATGCTGATAATTAAAAAAAGGAAAACTATGTATGTTATGAAAAGAAAATTCACTTTGCCTTAAATTATAGCATTGGTAATATGTTTTTTGCCTTACTCATAGGGAAAGCTACTAGCATTTAAAACTTGAAACCGACACAAGAGTATATAGGGGACCTTAAATTACATAGTGTGCTTGGATACCACCAATCTGTCCCTCTGTAGTTATAACTTCTATTTGGCATAGCAAATCCTTCCTTCTGCCCATAACTTCCATCTCTGCATATAGTCAGAATCCTCTTATGAAAATTATTAAACCCTGGGTCAGGGATTTAGCTCAATTGTTCTGGTATCTGGCTGGCAAGTTCAAGGTCCAAAGTTCATTCCCCAGTAACCACATACCACAGTGCCAGGCATGGTGACTCAGGCCTGTAAGCACAGCACTTGATAACCACATACCACAGTTCTCAGTATGGTGGCTCACGCCTGTAATCCCAGCACTTGGGAGGCAGAAGCAGGAGGATTATGGTGAGTTCCAGGCTAGCCTGCGGTACATAATAAGTTCACAGCCATCCTGAACTACAAAGTAAGGGCCATTCTCAAAAAAAAAAAAAATAATAATAATAATAATAATTATTATTATTATTAGATCCTAAATCACAAATATGTCTCAGAGAGTCCTTATTATTGAAAGCCTCCATCAAAATGTGGAGTATAGAATAGAAACTATTTCTTAGGCTGCTTTCCTTTTGTTCCTTATTTACATATACATGAAGCCAGCTATTTGATAGATGCCTAAGTATTTTGGATATGCAT
Organism: Petromus typicus; assembly: GCA_004026965.1. Taxonomy (NCBI): domain Eukaryota; kingdom Metazoa; phylum Chordata; class Mammalia; order Rodentia; family Petromuridae; genus Petromus; species Petromus typicus. Next base: position 42,591 of record PVIR01006084.1, read on the forward strand.
ACCCAAATTCATATACAAATTCCCTACCAAATATACAATCATCTGATTTAGGAAATACTGCACTGTTATTAGTGAATCCATTATCACTGAAAATAGAAATATGTTTGCAAAAATCCACTCCCTAAAGATTAGACAAAAGCTTAAAATCCCTTAGGGAAAAATAAAATGAAAAAGCTGAATATTTTCCTGGTCTGTGAATGTCTCCTGAGATAAATATAAAGTTTGCAAGATTTATGCAGACATTTTAAAAAACATCTTTGCTCTTTACAAGTAAGTAAAACAATATTGAATGAGGAAATATGCTTATGAAGCAATCTGTTTTATAGAATCACTATTTGGTATCTTGCTCTTTTAAAAGTCTTGACAAAAATAAAGAGTCAATGTGGTTTTTTGTGTGCATACAGCTTTTCATTCCATGACACTGGCTAGGAGTATTTAATCACAGCCACATTTGTTGGATGAAAAAGAATATAAAATGGAAGAGATATTTCTATGACTTTTGCAGTTTCATAAAGACAATTTAGAACTGCACCATATTAACACTTTATAGTAACTTCGGATTCAATTTTTGGGTGATACTAATCAAAATTTGGATGATACTAACTCAGAAAGTCTAACACATATCAAATCTAACTATAATTTGGCTCAGATTGAGCTAGTGTCGTGATTATCATGTAGACACAGACACACACACACTTTATTTCTAAATATCAAGGTTTTTTTTTTGAATTTCACAACAGCTACAATACTTTTCCATTAAACTTAAATGTTTCTTTTAAGAAAGTAAAAGCAAACAATTTAAGAAAACTTCAAATTTAATTAAAGAATTAGAAATTCAATTACTTAGTTTTGATAAAAATAGAAATAATACAATGAAGTACTGTAGAATAATTACCTTGTCATTTTAATTTCCAGAAAATTTATTCTTAGAATAAATATTGATAAAATGTACCAATGTTAAAAGGTAATATTTACTTTTATTAACTTCAATGAAGAAAATATTTTCAATTCTTATCCAAAAGGCTCCTCATATAGTATAAATCTCATTCTTTTTCTGTTTCCTTTGAAAACAGGCTCTTGGGTCATAGGCAAAATGATATGTTTTCCAATATTTTCTGTTTTTCAGGAATTACATATTATCATTGTTTTCAAAAGTTCCTCCTTAGTTTCAGTGATTGTAGAGTTGAACGAATGGGACTCGTGATACTACACTGGGAGTTTTAAAGGGTGAGATCAGATGCTCCTATGCCTTGGGGCAGTAGGATGAGGTAAGTCAGGTATCACTTTCCCTCACAGGTTTATCCTAAACTTCTGGAAAACAAAATCCCTGGGTGTTCTGAAGATCAGCTCAGCTCCTCACCTCAATCAGCCAACTCCTGAGCCAAACCTTCCTTTCTTTTTCTCCTGTTTTCTGTTTAAATTCAATATTCACTTGGACAGTTCATTCTTATGACACCCTATGATGAAAGTAAGTTTGCTTGAGAGATCAACCAACCAATAGATATCTGCTTTGCAACTACAAAGAAAAATAGTAACAGTAAATTCAGCATAGTTTTAAGGTCTGTTATGTACTTCAGTTGGTCTGATTTAATTACTACTATTTTCTATACACACACACACACACACACACCTTGCAACTTTAGGAAAATCAGTGCATAGATATACTTGAAACTGATATTTCTATGGGTATGGTCCTAAAATTAAAACCAGATTCATTAAGTTTTCATAACTAAAGAAAAATTATTCAATCCCCACTGGAATGTTTAGTGGAATGAGTGGTAACTGACGATGTTACACACATAAAACATTAATACTCCTTTTCATTGTTTGCCTAATAGCTGTCAAACACCAAAAAAGAACTTTTGCATCTCTATCGAGAGATTGCACATTCAAAGCATTACCACAATTTTATTATCAGCTAACATACTACTATTACCTAAATCATTACTGTGGAAGTATAGTTTTCAGTCAAATATAAATCAGTTTTAAATTTATTTGTGGCACTCTAGCCTATCAGTAGCACTGTAAAACTTCATATTCTAAAACAGCTGCCCCTTTAAAACTGCTCCTTAGCAGCTTTTTTTAATAGAGTGTAATTACCCACTGTCACTAACACGACCAATGGCCTTTAACCCTGATATATCCAAGACGTTGAATTATGTGCCAGAAACATAAACTTCCAGGAAATGATGTTTGTGGATAGAAACTTGACATTGGTGTATACCCTGTGAGTGGAAACTCACTGAAAGAAAAAAGAAAAGCTGTCTGAGTTTTGGTGAACACCCTGTGTCTAATCATTCACGCATGTGACTACAAAGTCTTTCCAACAATGCTAGAAAATGAGCATTGATAAATACAGTAATGAACACATACTATAGTTGAGAAAGCTGGAATAACAGTAATTTATTATTATTCTGACATCACACTGCAAACAGAAAATAAAAGGCCTGAATTTAAATCCAAAATTAAGAGGTTCCAAAGACTACATTTTCCAATCTTGTGTAGCTTTGCAGTTAATATTAATCTTCACCAACTCTTTTCATTAGAAATGTAAGTCTCATTTTAATTTACCTTCTCTTTAATTTTCTACATCTTTAATTAGGTTTTATGGCTCTCTTGTGAATCTTATCCTAGTATTTTATGTTTATTTAAAACTAATCCATTAGTAGAAATAACAACAGCAAAATTCTGTTCATACATGAAAGGTAAATAATTCATTTTAAGTAACAGAACTTTACTGCATAAAACATTTTAGCACATACTTAATTCAACTCCTAATTTTTAAAACTTAAAATTATAAACAAAAATTTCATTCAAATTATTGCCAGATATTTTCTGTTAAAGATTATTTTCTAATCCTCAAAACCTAGAATTAAATTGGCTAGGTCAATTCAGTCCCATAATTTCCATTTTTATTTACTATAGACTTTCTACATAGAAACGCAATGCTTTGAGCATCAAGGAAAATGATGTGTGATAATCAAATGCAACTTTTGTAGACTCTGGAGGCGAGGAAGAAACAATGATCCTTAAAATCCTTGTTCTGCACCTCCCTCTTTTCACTTCACTACATGCACACAAATGCCCTTGCTCCTCCTTGATCAGCCTCAGTCAGTCCATCTTCAGGAACTTTGTACTGTACAGACAGAACTTTGTACTGTACTTCCCTCCATGTAGAATCATTCCCCACTCCCCATGATAATCGCATGACCAATGCTCTTATTCGCTTCATGTTTTTATTCAAATATAACTCTTTCAGAGAGTACTTTCATCACTGCCATCAATAAAGCAGTCACTGTGTGTCATAATGTCCTTATTTATTACCTCTCTCTACCACTGTCAACATCTATCAATATCAACTCCATAAATACAGTGCTCTGGACTATCCTACTTACTGACAGAGTCTCAGTACTTTGAATGTTTCATAGCATTGGGAGAGTTCAATAAATAAATATGATTTATAAACTAATAAATGAAACAAAAGGGAAATATGAAGATTAAGTTTAAGAGAATGCCAGAAAGATTCTAATAATAGTTTTTACACATTACTGTTATTCACCCTTTCTATACTAAATTTTGACAAGTTATCATAGATCTACTCTAAGTGCTCCAAGTTATGGAAGTTACATGAAAAAATGTTGAATTGTTGTGGAATTTTGGACACACACACAACATCACCACCTAAAATTATTCTGGCAATGACACTAGGGAAAGTCACTGTTGATGATTTTGACCCTAATTTCTCTTCTTTAGGTTAAATGATCACTAGGTTATATGGACCAATATGCTAAAAGCAAATACTGTGTTTACTATTCTCTTGGACCTCCTTATCCTGATAGATTTATTACTGATATATTTAACTGTTTATAGACACTCATGCTTTTCTGTGTTCATCCTCTATAAATTATCAAGATTAGTTATCATGTGCCATTAGATAGAATTCCTGTTGGTTCTAAATGCATCCAGGCTTCCAAGGACGGTACTATCTTAGTTTTTTGTTTGTTTGTTTAAGAAGTCCATAGCATTTACTAAACACATGCGCAGAATGTCTCTTCATGCATGTTTATCAAGCTGTCTTATTTAAACTTGACTCTGCCACTGCTTATTCAAGTGTTGTTTATATCTATTGGCAAGATAAATAATTAAGAAAGGAGAAAAAGAAAAGAAAGGAAGGAATGAGAGAAAAAGAAAGGAAAAATAGGAGAGAAGATGGCAAGAGAAGAAAAGAAAGGGAAAGTAGGAGGAAGAAAAGGTAAGGGGGAAATAAAGCATGTAACCTAAGGACCACACTTTCTGCCAGGCCAGGACTTGTGTGGTACATCAGAGGATCTGAGAGGGGACACTGGTTCCCAGGGCCCACGTGACTTTAGCACAAGCCTGCCTTTTTTCCTAGTGGAGCTCACTCAGAGCATTTGTCAAAGTGTGGTTTTCCTTCCCTTCACTGGAGATCCTGCTTCAATTGTTTGCAGGATAAGGAGCTGCATTATGTCCTGAATATCACCAAAGTAATCATTGCCACACTTAAGCCGGCATTTGAATTATTGAAGGGTTACTTAAACACAAATTACTCTACCCCAGAATAGGGCTAGGGTAAAGCTCAATAATTTGCATTTCCTACAGACTCCCTTGTAGTGCCATGTTCTGACAAGAAAACACCACTTCTAAAATGATTATACTATTTACTTATTACAACCAGGTAAATTAGGAAGAAATAACCATAACTCATTTATATGAAGCTACTTTTTCTTTATCCTTGTAACTATCATAATTAAGATGTCAGCCACTGATTTCTGTGGGCCAGAAATTAGATTCAAACAGATCTCTACGCATTCCATAGAAAAAGCAATAAAGAAGACAATGCTGAATACACAGCTTTTTCTATCTCAGCATAAGCCCCTAGTTTAAACCAAGAGACGTTGCCCGTATGGTGAGGTTACACACTACAGAGTTACTCTGTAGCAAATCAGCAGAAAAAGCTACTGGAGAACACAGAAGACTTCAGAGTCCACGTTTCTGGTCAGGTTTAGATACCGGCTGTCACCACGTAACACCTAGTAGAATGGACAAGAGTGAAATTTTCAGAAGCTGCTGTCGGCTTGTTCAGTATTCAGAGATCCAAAGTGGGCCATCAGGCTTTAGGAACGGCGCTTCGCAGCTCCATCTGGCCACTGTGAACTCAGGCCGGTTGTGTCACTACTTCTCATGTGGAATTTAAGGGGTGTGACTGCATTGTTTCCAACTCTGCATTCCACATGTGACAAAACTGATCCAGCTGTTTGTCTGAAAGAAATTCCTTGCTGTTCTTAAAAATTAAAAAGCAAGTGGATATCCGTCCTCCAGGGGCATGTCTCCAGCTGGAACCTGGTACGGGCAGTTGCGAAACAGAGACAGCGCCCTGGAGAGCATCTGCTTTGGAATTCTTACCTCGCCATAGGGGGGTTAGCCCCATCTTGCTTTTTGAAATGGCAGAGTCTGGATGGAAGGTGCTGGCTTGGCCCAAAGCTCTTGAGAAGTGCTCATCCACTACTGACCCAATGTCTCCCTGGAAATAAGTGAAAAGGACACAGCGAGAGTTAAGGTACTCCATCTCGGCAGGCTGGTCTTTCTCCTCCTCCTCCTCCTCATCCTCCTCCTCCTCCTCCTCCTCCTCTTGTTTGCTGGGAAGGGTGACTTCCAGAGAGTCCTGCATCTTGCTGTATACCGCTAACTTCTTCTGGGATAGAATAAACAAAAGACAGTATCAAAGAGAGTTTGTAAAAGAAGAAAAAAGCATTAACTAGTTAACTTTTCACTTTACACAAAATGAATCTAAATATTAACATATGTTTGCAAACTGATTCTCCCTCATCTGTTTTCCTCCATCGTTTCCCTCCCCAACCATGTCTCCTTCCCGCACTGAAAAGAAGTCTGTTATTCCAAATTTAGCAGACAAGTCCATTATCAAGTTGTGCACTTTCAAAGTGTCACATAAAATTTAATTTTTGTTTTTTTTAGTTACTATTCAAAACCAGCTACACTAAAATATTATTATTTTTTAAAAACAACAATAGAATCCTTCTATTTTTGCTTCACATCTTAATTCACTTGTAAAGATTTTATATATAGTAACATTTGAGTCTAGCACAGGAGAATAGAGTATAGGAAATCTAACTGTCTGATGACAGGATGGAGAAGAAAATAACTTTTCTTCAAATGAAATAAACCAAAATAAAAGCAGGAATGTAGCATCTTATAAAAAGATTTGGCAAATGTGCTGAACTCATTTCTCAAAAATCAAACTGAAATGACAAAATAAGTCTGTGTGAAGATCCATTTTGCATGGAACATATTTTTCGGATGTTCCACTTACCACCATTATTATACAGAACAAAAAAAAATTTATTGAAGCTTGTTGAAAATAATACAAAATGCTAGCAAGGCCTACCTTTTCAAATAAAAAAGCCAATAATCTAAAATATATTTTAAATATATGATCATGCATATTGTGTTATATATATATATTATGCAGGATATTCTTTTAAAACTTACTATCTATAATCTTATTTAATCTTTATAATTCAAAAAACTCTTTATAATTCCATAAGTTGGTTATTACTCTTATTCACATATAAAAGAAAAAGGCATTAAGAACAATTAACTTGCCAAAGGTCATAGGCACATAAATAATGGAACTAGAATACATAGTAAAGCATGCAGGTGTAGATGTGTGTATGTGTGTGCATGCACGTGTGTGTGTGTATGTGTATGTGTGTGTGTGTGTGTGTGTGTGTGTGTGTGTGTGTGTGTGTGTGTTGGGGAACAAAGAAGGGATACCTAGCATGGGGGAAAATGTCACTAAAATATAATACTGTGTATTGATTTTCTGCCTGGCAAAGTGGTAATTAATTATTATTTTCTTGTGCTTTTTAATATTTTCACTGAACATGAATTACTTACATTACCAACAAAGTTATTATGAATTACATGTAAGATAATGCTAAAGCTTACAAATGCAACTTTACTGATAAAAAAGTTTTGTATACTACATATTTATTTGCAAATTTTAGTCCTTTCTCATATAATTTTTTAGAAATAAATCCATTTTGGGACAGGGATTTAGCTCAGTGGTTCCAGTGCCTGCCTTGCAAGTGCCAGGTTCAGTCCTGGATAACCACATACCACAATGCTGGACATAGAGACTCATGCCCACTAGCAATCAGAGCCACATACCACAGTGCTGGGTGTGATGGCTCATGCCTGTAATCCCAACACCCAGGAGGCTGAGGCAGGAGGATTGCTGTGAGTTCAAGGGTGAGCTCATGGCCAGCCTGAACTATAAAATGTGAGACCCTGTCTCAAAAAAAAGAAAAAAGAAAAAAGGAAAGAAATACATTCTGGGAAATGAATATGAGTAGAAAAAATAAAGAAGAAATCATTCCAGAATATTCAGAAGTTCTGCAAATGTTATCAAAGTGCACTAAGCAGACTATATGTTTCTAATGTAATTACTAGTTGCAAAATCAAGAGCCCAAATTATGAACGTGTCATTAAAAAAATGAATCCTTTCTCTCATGAATGAATATGTTGCTCTTGTGTGAGGTGGATCCTGAATCATTCAGGAATATTAAGAGCTTCAAATTACTATAATAGGGCTGGTATTTATTAAAAAAAAGTGTTGCCTTTTATTTAGAATGTTGATGTGGTTATCATTTGTTAGTTAATAGGTAATTCACTCCTTTAAGTGAATATACCTTGCTGATAAATTTATTGTCATGACTACCTTTTTATATTTTTTGTCATGTCCTTTTGCACAGATTTCAGCCTATCTATATTTAACTTCAATAGCAAAAACGCCATAGCAACGTAAGTTATGTATAAAATGAGGAGACAACTAAATGACCTCTGAAGTTACTACTAGTGCTAAATTCCACTATAAAATTAAACAAATACTATGATTTATAGGTCAAATCGCAATGTTGTTTCTCTGTGTGACATATATTTATGCAAAATATATCCTATTGTAGCATATGCAAACACTCTTTCCTGAATTGTCTAGCATATTTTGCATAGAAAAAGAATTAAAACTGAACTATAGGATAGGTTCAAACTCTACAAGTGTTCGTTATTATCTATAAAACTGATTTCTTTTTCCTGTTAACGTCTAACTCAGCATCAATTTGTCAGACAGGCTTTGCATATAATCATTTCATTTGTTTGATTGTAGCATTTGTTCTTTAAATAAAAAAGCCTGGGCTGAGCTGATTATCCAAATAAAGGCAAAGGTTTATTTTTCCTCAATGAACAATTCATTCTCAGGTGAAATAAAATTAAGTTATATATGTAAGAGATTTAAAAATTTGAAATTGTGATACAAATGTACAACTGTTTTGTGATCAATAATACTAATACCTTAAATTTTTACAATACCAAATACATTACATTTGTAATTGATGACAGCTGAAATCAAGCTATATATTGTAACTCATTATATAATGTTCTAATTGGTATCTAACTTTGTGAGCTTTCTGCTACTAAATTGCTGAATGGTACAGCTGTATGACAATAAATTAATCTTTAGAATTACATATGTGTAGCACACAAGGAGAAACATAAGCAAAACCTGCCATTCAGTTACAATATGTCATTAAACTATTAAAAGATATTAAACTATTTAAAGATAATTCTTCTGCCAATGTGTACCCTGATAATCTTCATATTTCATACTTGTAATCTATCTGTACTCATATAAATATATGTGCCAAAATATTCTCTTTTGTTACTATAAAGAACTGTGGGTTCATAAAAATAAGCACCTATAATATATCTACTAATAGGTAAGACATTGGAATATTTATTATTTCCACTTGTATTTTCTTAGATATATTTAAACTAATTTCCACTAATAATAGTGAAACAACTTTAAAATATACATTTCCAACACAGAAACATACGTAGATTCATAACAATGCTAGTTAAAATAAGAATTTCAAAGTGCACAAGTGCTCTGATAACTACTTAAAATGCTAAATTTGAATTTGCATAAATGTTTTGATTTTACATGTAACTCTGAAGAAAACAGAAACACAACATGAGACCATCTGACCTAGCCGAGACGGACTCACACCACCCTAATCTTCTTCACAGTCTTGAGCCTCTGCCTTGTGACAGCTGTGCTTTGGTGAATGTCAATAAATACTTCACTTTTTTTACATAAACTGACTTTTTTACACTGCTGAAGTTCACTTTTCCCATAATCTATATTCACTTTATCTCTGCTTATTGAGATGAAATATCCCCGGTGTTACATTCTTTCCTGGAAATAACATATTATTCAAAATGTGGAGATTAAATCTCAAATCATCAGGTCCTAGATTTCTGCTATTAAGGTCAAAATGTAATCTCACACATATTTTCCTTAAAATGTACAATCTCTTCTAAAACTTTTCAAATCTCATAAATATTCACACTTTTGTCACAAAACCCTGAAGAACTGCTAACAACACTAAAGATGTAATCAAGAGGAATTTTATGGACTACCAGCTATTTACATTTGTTGCTACCTTTTAATAATGACAAATATTCCCTGGGTGATATGGTTCTGGAGTTTGGTGAAACATTGAATGGGTTAACAGCTACATAGTTAAGCTAATGCACAAAAGGCAAAGCAAAGGAAGCTGGCATAGACAGACCTGACCATTGCAGACCACCTCAGAGCCTGCCACGAGGCCGGACACAAACAGACTTGAGCAGGAATGTGCAGGAGAAAGGATTTGTCTGACAAGAGAAAGACTTCCATGTCAGGAGTCAAATACCACAAACTCCCAAAGGCTTAAGCCTGCAAAATGCCAAGTGATTACTGTGCATATGTGGAAACTTTTGGTGTAAGGAAACAAAAGTATTTTAATGAATCACTGAAATCACTGGGTTTTTAGAAATAGCTATTTAAAAAAAATATTTACTAGCTATCTTCTTCACACGCAATGATTCTTTTATGTTCAAACACATAGTTAGAGCCTGTAGAAAGAGCCATTGTCCTAGCGTAAGAAAGTGTAAGTGTTTCAAAGCCATGAACTCCACAGAGCAATCTCATTGCTCTTTGAGTATATTTTTTAAATTTACTTGTATAATAGATTTTTAAACATATCTCAGAGACATTTGAAATTTTGACTTTTTCTGATCTACTTGGAAGTGGCTGGATCAGGAAACTGGAGAATGTGTCAGGCTGGGGGAAATAGAGCAGGGGTCCTTTACATATTTTATTTTACTTAATTATCATATTTAAGTATTTTGACAGACTAATCATTTTCAATTTACATATGCAAAAATAGTCTATTTTGTCAGGATCACCTAACTACTATGAGGTAAAGGTGGGATTAGAACTCACTTTTGTCTAACAACAAAGCTTATGCCAAGGAAATAGTCTACAGAATAAGCCTCCATCAGATATTTATTTTAGTGAAACACAGAGACTCCCACAGCCACCATAGATGGCATCACATGATAATTGGGATAATCTAAAATTGTTTATCACATTAAAATATCAGAGTAAAACGTATCACGAACATTGTTATTGCTATTAAGTAATGCAGTGTCTCTAAAATCTATGTATAAAAGGAACTACCTGAAAAATGTATTGTCCTTTAGCAATCTAATACATAATGTATTGGGGTATAATTTTTCCAGAAATTCTGTTTTGCAAATGTGAGCAGAACTGACTTTTCAAAAGCAATCATACTTCAGATACCATATTTGTTTTTATTTGCTTGGTTTTGAAAAATTTTAATAATAGAAATGCTATTTTAAAATAACATTACTTAATATGATAAACTACTTTTGAGCAAATGGCTACATAGTCTGGTCATTATCAAAAATTCAGCCTGCCTCTTCCAAGGATGAAATTTTCCAGTTTTTATGATGTTCAAAAAAAATGTGCTACACGCTTAAAAGCAATTTCAAAATTTGCATTCCCAAAATGTTTTAAGCCATGATCACATCATTAGGGTATGTGTTCTTTCTCAAACCAACTACTCTGAATGAAATAATAGTTTCCAGTGTAGAAATCTCTTATGTTTGCACAATATTGTGAATAGACAGAGTGCAACATTTTTAAGAATTATTTATAGTGCATTCATTCATGCAAAGGTCAATTAGTAATTTTGTGTCAAGAATTGTGCAAAGATTTGGAGATACATAGATGAAATGTACAGCTGTTCTCTACACTGAACTGTCTATAGTTAGAAAATCACTGGTGCAGTCAGCTCTGAGGGGAGCCTCATGCTTCATCTATGTAGTAAACTGTATCAACTGTGTCTCCAGGTACTGACTATTCCAAAATTTAAAATAAATATTAAGGTAACACAGGTAAACTATAAATTGTGCTCTGATTACTAAGGAAGCCCAGATGGGAAGAAATAGAGAAGTGAAATGACTAAGAGGATTTGACCAACACTAGTTCTGGGATTTTGAATACATGGCTGAACATTATGATCCTTAGTTTTCTCTTCTGAAATGAGGAAGTTAGATTTGTTCATCTCATAAGTTCTTCCCAATTTTATATTATGATAAGCACTATATTGCAGCTTGAAACAAATTCACAGTTAATTTTATTTCTTGCATTGGCCCCTCTTCAGATTTTGTAGGACACCAGCCAAAGAATCTACAGAACAATGAAAAACAATTCATTTCCAGTTGTGGTTCATCTAACCAATTCCATGGGTTATCTGTTTTCATACTAAGAAAAAAGGATACATCTTCAGAATCTCTCTACTTTATCCCTGAAGGACAAGTGATTTGGTGCATGAACATGTTAGTTTTCAGAAGCAAAGATACCTGTTGCATTTAGGTCATTTTTCTACTCTACTTATATTAGGAGGCAAGTGAACAATAGTTCAGTCACCCCAGTTCAGACCACACTTGTAAATTACTAACATAAATCTGGTATTCACCAAAATATCTATAAATATAATATACTTATGTGTTGTCCTAGCAACAACTGTCTGAGTCTAATGGTTCAAGGCAATCTCAGATCTTCTTAGATGAGCAACCCAGAGCACAAAGCCAGCTGCTTAAAGAGGGGTAGTTCAAGAAGTTCAGGGCAAAGCTTTGCCTAAAATATGGCCTTCATTGTTTCTGTCCTCATCTGAAATTAAGCTATTAGAGGGCCTTTGTTTCTTTAATTGAAACATTTTTTCTAGAGATAATGTCTAAATTTATTATAGGCTAATGACCATATTCATTTTTAGTTTAGTTTTTTTTTTTTTAAATTTAACTGGAACCTGAGCTTATAGGCTAAATATAATAATTAAAAATTAGAGTCACTTGACTGTTCTGCCTTAACTTATGCCATAGGTATCTCATGCATGATTGTTTTATTCTTGCTGAAAATTTTCTTTGTCCAGATGGAAACCAGAATACATGTACTTCCCAAATGAGTCAGTTCAGTGTCTCTCCAATAGTGGTCCAAAGGGACTGTGCTCAGAAGAACAAGGTTGCCTTTCTGAAGAATCTCATTTCCCTTGGTTCATGTTCTTGATATTTTAACAATTTTGTGAAGTGTGGGATTTTTTCCAAATGCCAGGCAAATCAGGCTTCCTTGCATTTAACGTAAATGCCCTTCACTTCAATTCTTGGCATTACTATGTGACGGTATTTGGTTCTTGTTGAATACACACCCTCCTGCTGCAAAATAGGATTTCAATCCTATTCTTCCCATCATCATTATAATCTTCATTCTGGATAACTTCTGGTGCCAATAGTTCAGTTATATTTAATTTTATTTTTTCCTTTATTTTGAATTTTTCCAGCTGGTAAATTACTGAGAACATAAACCTTTGGGGCAAATAAGCTTCTAAATCTTTGCAATCAAGTAAATTTGTGTAGTGTAGAATAAGGGCTGTTCTTTCCCAGAGAAATTTTGTATGAATTCCACTACATTCATTTAAGTCCTTGCGTATAAGCAAGAAAATTAAATCCTTTCCTTCAAATGATTCAACTGTATGTTGAAACCACTTAGGTTATCACTGTATTCTTCCTTCTTAATGAACTTGAAGTTACTTTGGAATATCAAAGAAATACGAAGCACCTCAAGTGAACTGGTAGTAGCACCTTTTATATTTTATTTTAATTAAATATTCATTTGCTAAGAGGTTATTCTGCCTCATCAACAAAGGATGAGGCATGGATAGCAAAAGTCATTAGCATAACACAAATGCTTGCAGAAGGGCTCTGGAATGCCTACACTTTTTGAAAAGTACACTACCAAGGACTTGGAAGGAATCTCAAACGCCAAGGCCAAAGAATCTATTGCATATTAATCTTCTTTATCAAAAAAGTTGATTGGGGCACAAAGACAAAAATAAGTCTATTGTGCAATACAAGGAAAAAAAAAAAAAGGCTTGAGAAGCTCCAAGGCATCATGGAAGGATGCAGGATGCTAACCGAGAGAGAGACATGACTGTCATCAGCCAGCTCTGAAATCGTGAGGTAGGCATTTCAACATACATTCTTCCCTGTTGTAAAAGGAAGTGCTGAAGTATCCCCCCCTCCAGGATTTTTCCATGACAAACAGAAACTTCAGTACAGTTTTATAATTTAACTAAGGTGGCAGAATCCAGAGAAAGAGTTAGAAAAACTCCTTAGACTTGTAACTGGAGTTCTGTCTACTGAGGGAACTTAGTTCCTTTAAGTGAAAGCATGCATGCCGATTCACTCAGCTGTCACCCCCGAGACAACAAAGTAAATATGTTCTAACTCCCGAAGAGCCTGATGTGTTACTGTGAAAAACTTCTTTCCCTAATTAGAAATTTGGTGATTGTTCTTTGCTTTCATCTCATGTTTAAGCTACATAATTTCCACAACTTCACTAAGCATCTTCTCTAGGTGAACACTATAAATACAGGGGAGGATTTAAACAAAAGATTATACTGAAGATGAGAAGTCCACTGGGTATGAAGGGAATCTATGATTTCATATTACCCTCGATTTTTTTCTAACACATATTTCGAAATTTTCTGCCGTTTCCTACTGTCACTGTGAGAGTACAAGCACATTCCTTTCTGCACACGTTGTGCAGTGTCATCAGCCTCCAGAGCATGGGAGACTGGGTCAAGAGCTCTCCTGAGGAGATGGATGAAGGCTGCAAAGGGATGGAAGAGGCTGCTTCATATTGCTAAGGAATCCCTGGCTCCTGAAAGCACAGCTCACAACAGATGCACAGCCATTAACTAGAGTTAATTAAGAGACAGTAAAATTCACCTTCAAACACTTAGCTTACATTATTTCATTAGTCCACTGTACACTTAACATGGACAGTGCAGCAGTTCACTATATTTTAATAATTCACCTATCATCAAGCTACAACATTTAATATATGCAATAAAAAAGCTCAACGTGGAATTTCAGCCTTTAAGGGGAAAAAAAAAAAAAAACCCTGAGCATACACATACCTGGAATACTAAAATCTATGATTTAGGATTGTGGAGTAATATTGTAATAAATAGGGAACTTACACCTATGTTCACAATTAACCATCATAGGTCATTTTAATTTACAAGCATTTTAACTGGGATTATAACTCAGGCTTAGAGTGTTTATTAAGCATGTATGAGGTCCTAGGTTCGAGCCCCAGCACTACAAATAAAATAAAATAAAATCTGTAAGAACATCAGAATGATAAGGATTTGAGGGAAAATCAGTTCCAAGATACATCACTGTGGTTAAATATAGAGGTTATTCAAAACTTGAAAGTTTTCTCTCCTAGAATTTCATAAATAATCATTAAATTTTCTTAATTACTTCATCACATTTTGTTTTTCTTTTTTGCCTGAACAAATAAGCAGTAGGAATGGTAGCCCTTATGTTTATCCCCCAGGCAAGATGTTGTTAGGGGTCACTTCTCATGTACAGAGAAAGCAGTCTTCATGGATAATAATGATAAAACCTTATGGAATGCAAAAACAACCGAAATATGTATTCTCGGATGACTGCATTAGGGCCAAGTCAACATTAGTCCTACTTCGCCCACGCGACAAATAGTCTAAAAATGCTGTCAGCCTGATAAGAATTTCCTAATTTACTCTTTTCTCCAGTAGAAAATATAGGTCATCAAAATAAAATCCCAACAGTGAGAGAAGAGTAGGCCACACTGTCCCCACTGTCAAACTGTCAGTTTTTACATTTGATTAGAAAGAAAACAAAACAAAAAAAGTAAACAAGTTATTTTCATAAAAGGAATATGAAATGTGTCAAGTACACCTCTCAACTAAAATCTGATGGTCAACTCAGCTAAGTATCTACACAAGCAGTGTCCATAGAAGCTCAAAATATGACAGAACTTGCTTTTTATGGGATTCATCACTGTAGATCACTCAAGATTTCTTTTTTTTAATAAAAAGTTAATTCTAGATTTTATTGATTGCTTTAGTAAAAGAAGAGAATTTGGGGTCTGACATTCAAGAGTATTAAAAAATTAAGATTAAGTGATTTGGAGTCATTCTTAACGGAAAACAACTTTTACCATTGATGATCATCATTTTTCTGAGTTTTGTTTTCTGGCCTATTAAAAGTAGTACAATATTGAGCTCCACCATAGAGTCATATTTTAATTTTACAACTCTTCAAAAAAAGAGAAAAATCTCTCTTGTAATTATTACTAGTTTATTAGTGTTTTAAGAATGGAAAATATCTTTCTGAGTATTTAGTAAAGTTTACATCTGCAGTTCATCCACATTCCAACAGGTAACTGCAGACCTCGGAAATAAGCACTCTACATCTTGGGCTGAGTACTAAAAATATCAGTGGTCTGTTGGTTCACTTGCCTGAGTTGACCCTACCTGGTTTTCTCCCTTACTTATGTCTTGTATATGCCAGAGAAAAACATCAGCTCAGCTAAAATGTTTTTATTTGTCTCCCTTGACCACAAGTTACAAAATGTTCTCCTGTCCTCCTACTCAAAAGCAATGGGAAACTGCTAAATATTCAAGTAAATAGGGAAACAATAACTTGAAAGTATGTCTCTCCCCTCTTTTGCACTAACTGGTCTTTGTTTACTTGGTCCTGTTTAGCAGCTGAATGTGGTCTGCATACCACTGTCAATTAAGTGAATTTCACAGCCCCTAACTTTTAAATAGGAAGTTATTATCTCTTTCCAAACAGCACTATGATATAGTTTAGGACCACAGTGAAACACCAACAATGTAAGTTCTGTGGACTGTAACTTCTTGACTATAGCCAGTTGTGTCTTTTAAGTCTCCTAAAATCACCTCACCCTGATGTAATTCCCATACTGTGAAGAGGACTCTAGTTTGGTTCAACCTTTTGGCACATATACATACAGGCCTTTTTTTTTTTTTCTTTTTTGTAGAATGCTAGTAAACCTTGCTGTACTTCTTGTCATGTTCAGAGAAGTAACATCCGAGAGCAGCTGGTGCCAAGTTCCCAGAGCTCTACCCTCTCTTCTGAAGTATTTGTATGAACTCCGAGCTCTCAGCCACTCTCTATGGACAGTATCCTCTTCCCCTTGTCACGGTGGACCCCTAGCATCCAGAAACTCAGCGTAACTCTAGGCCAGAGAACAGGAGTGCGACAGACTAAACACTTCCTGTAACAAGCTCTGTGCTTTGACTGGATTCGAGAATAAATAAAGAACCCTGGCATTCCTGTCCTGTAAATCATAATCACCGCGAGAAAAATTACAGAGAAGTTCTAGAAACGCCCAATGATACATGCTTCATTAGACCAGTGTTCCACCTTAAAAGTCCCTGAAAGGGAGCCTCGTGGGCTCACTGTCCGGGCAGCCCCTGCCATCTCTGTGGCTCAGTTCATACTTCATTCAGAAAACCCCGAAACATCCTACCTTTTTAAAGAAACAGAATAATCCGCTTTAAAAGAAGTTTACTCACATACTCCTAAGCCAAATCCCCCAGGAGAGCTTCAGAAAACAGTCCTCAGAGCCAGCCAGGGCGTCTATGAGGAGCAGTCTCCGAGCTGGGCGACGAGGCGCAGTGAAGCCTCAGCCAGGTAGAGCCGTCCCGGGGCCCACCAGTCGCCCCGCCGCTCTCCTCCCCAAGCCTCGCCTCCTCGCGGCGGCGGCTCCGCTCACCGGCGCTCCCCGTCCCCGTCCCCAGCCCGGAGCATCCTCCGCGCCCGTCCTGCCACCGCGTCGCCGCAGCCAGACCGATACTCTCAGTGCCCCTCGCCCCCGCCCCCGGCAGGCTGCCCGGGCGGTGACTCACCTGCTGGCCAGGTTGGGGCGCCGGGTGGTAGCAGGCTGTGGGGCAGGTCGCAGCTGCCGCAGGGTTGGGCAGGTACTGGGGCGCTCCATACGGCTGGGGGTGATACATCACCTCCGCACAGCTCATGGCAGCCGGGCCGGGGGCGGCCCCCGAGTCGCGGCCGCCACTCTCCGCGCGGGCGCGAGGGACACCGCGGCCGCCGCCTCTGTCGCTGCTGCAGCTGCTACTGCGGCGGAGGCGGGTCCTCGGGCGCCTCGGGCCCCGCGCGGGGCGCAGGCTCGGGAGGGGCTGGCGGTGAGCGGGGGCCGCTGCGCGGGCACCTTCATCTTCAGCCCCTCCGGGCGCCGCTGGTCCTCGCTCACATCGCGGGCCCGGGACGGCTCCAGAGGGCAGCGCGTCCCCGGGGCGCCCGCAGCGCCGCAGCCCCTGCCGCTCGGCGGCGCAGCCCCGGCGCCCAGCCGGGCTGGGTGGGCACTGCGCGCCCCGACTGGGACGGGACCCGCGGCGGCCGAAGAGGGCACCGGGCGCGCGGGCGGGGGGCGCTGCGCCGCAGGCTGACGCCGAGCTCCGCGAAGTTCCTCCAACTCGTCCGCGCGGGCGGGTCGCCAGCAGGGGGACCCTGAGGAGGTCGGCGGGGATTGGAGCGAAGTTTGCAGCCCTCTCCGCCTCCCGCCCAGGAGGGTGGTGGGAGGGGAAAGGCACGCGAGGCGCTCCCAAGCCCTGCGCCTCCCACCAGCTCTGTCACCTGGCGCGGGGCGTGGACGTCCACCGACTCCAGGGAGCTTTCGCAGGGACCATCAACTCAGGCCAGAACCAAAAGAAAGCCAAAGGTGCCGAGATGAAAATAAAGAGATTAACTCCTACTTGAAATGTAGCCTTAAGTGAAAGAAAGTCAACGTAATTACAAGTGCACACGCCAGGAATGCAACTCGATTTTCTGCAAATAAACTCCGATTTAATTTTCACTTTCATGGTATGGTATTCCTATGGGATACCTTTTCTGGCTTTTCCTTCTAGTTTCATTAGAAAAATTAAAAAAAAAAAAAAAAAAGGCCGGGATTTAACTCAGTGGTTCTGGCGCCTGTCTTGCAAGGACAAGGACCCGAGTTCGATCCCCTGGTAACCACATCGCATTTTTAGCTTCCAATATATTGTTTTAGCTTCTAATTTATTGCTACTCTTTATCTAAGTGTGTGTACTTAGAAACACATGAAACTACAGGAACACATAAAAGAGCTCATGTAGATCCCCACACACATCCACAAGCACTCACGTACACACAGACCGTAACTACTACACAGGAACACTTTGCTACCCTATAACTATTATTTACTCATTCATTTTTAGCCTATGTTAAGTATTATAATTATTTATTATTATATTATTTCTATTTTAAATAAATTATGTTTCTGTGGCACGGCAGTATTTCTATCCATAAGACATTTAAGAATGCAGTTAAAGGGGCCGGGGAGTTAGCTCAGTAGTTCCAGCGCCTGTCTTGCAAGCGCAAGGGCCCGGGTTCGATTCCCCGGTAACCACATAACAATACTGGGCGTGGAGAACCACACCCAGCAGCAACCAGTACCACATACCACAGTGCCGGGCGTGGTGGCTCACGCCTGTAATCCCAGCACTCGGGAGGCAGAGGCAGGAGGATTGTGATGTGAGTTTGAGGCTGAGCTCAGGGCCAGCCTAAACCACAAAAGCGAGACCAAAAAAGAATGCACTTAAAGCATTTATCGCTATCTTTCCTCAAAGATCGCTATCTTTTCATAAGGACCCAAGTGATCACCAGCGTCCCCACACCCACAGCCGAAATTTCCTCTTTTAACAGCACCTGCCTTTGAAACTGAGCACTAGTTGCCTTGGGTAGAAATCTGGTGATCTTCTGATATTCCTTCCTTCTCCAAATATACACATCTCATCTGGGAATCTGCGTGATTACAAGTGTTATATTTCCACCTGCACTGCCCTCATTTCCTTATCTCTGTTGCTTTAATTCTTAAGTTTCTTAGCATTTTTAACCAGGTATCCAGCAAGAGACACCAGGCCCCAACTTGAACCATCTTCTAATGCATTCTTTACAGTTTATACTCATTTTTTATGACATCCCAATCGCTGTAATTCCGAAAGAGTAGTGCTGTTTAAAAATTTCACAGTGGTTCCTCCCAGTCCGCAGACTTAATACTGTCCTTCCAGTTTCTGACTGTGCGTGTAACTAATTCCTGGATTCATACACTCATTTGAATTGAGGCCCTCTCCTTTCTTAAAGGGACCTGTGGTCTCTCTGCCCTAATCTTTCTATAGGTGTGCAGAATATTAATCCCTTTCTCACCTTTCTCATTTGTCTGCTCTTGTTTCTCAGGGAATCTTCTATGCAAATACTCAGTGAAGACCTGTCGTGACATCTGTGCTCTCAGTGGCTCTGGGACTCCATGGATACAGCTCTGATCATACTGACAATTAACTACCTGACCTGCAGTTGCTTCTGTGCTTGTCTCACCAACATGACAATGGCTGCTTGAGAACACGGATTGAAACTTGTACTTCTGAATCTCACTCATATAATGTTTGGCTTGATAAACATTCACTGAATAAAGAAGGTATAACATAGGGAGAAAAAATCTCTTACGATTCATAAGCTGAGCGAACAGTTACAACAATGAGTAAGGTTTCAAATCTGTTTCGAATTTTTGTGGTGTGATAGAATGAGAGGGTCCTGGTAACGAGAGAAAATTCAGGACCTTGAAAGGAAAATGACTGAATTAGGCTATGAAGCTGGTTTCTGAGGATTCCTTTTCCTCAGAATCAGGCTTTTAGTTCAATACTCTTAATACTTCCACTTTTTTCTTCAAATAGCTTAATGTATCCCTGTTTTTGTACAATGATAGATTGGATATGTCCCTCGATTGCAAAACTAATTTCTATATTATTAACCTCCATATTCAGCATGTAAGATATGTTCAGATTATATCCATAAATAGAAAAACTGAAATGAAATACATTCTTCTCCTCAGGCCTATTTCTGTGACTTTTCTGTGTCCTAGTATGTGACACATATTTTCTATGTGACAAAGATACAAGACTTGGGTATAAAAAAAGTCATGGACACTAAAATTTGCAAGTGCTTGTCAAAATATTCCACAATGAAACAATTATTTGGATATTTTATTTCTATATATTATTCATAGAGAAAGAGCTGTCTGGGTAAATAGAGATTCTGTCTTGAAGTAGAATCAAGAACTGAAAAAAATAGAAAATAACCTGTCTGCAGTTAAAGATGTCATCTTTGCTAACTAATAAAATTAGGTTGATACTTTTGAGGGGTCCACTGAAATTCTAGTAGGAACAAAAATCTCCTGACTTACATAAAATGTCCTAGATATATGGTTAATGTTGTTCAATAAAATAAAAAGCAAAACAGTAAAACAAAACAAACAAAAACAATGTTTCATTTTGTTTAAAATATTTTGTTTTGTAAAGAAACAAAGATAGGGTCTCATTAAAGCACAAACCTCCTGGGTTTTATTTTTGCAGCTTTTGTTCAGCTTTCTCACCATCACCCATAGTAAGAATGTCTTAAATACATGCTTACATTCATACATGTATGAGATAGTGTGCACAAATTCATACAAATTCATTGATACAAACATATGGGTGCATGCTTGAAAGAAACAGTTTTCTATTAGGATATCTTTTGGTCAACTCTAGAGTAGGGATAAACGCTGCTAACTGCATTGAAGTCTCTCAGATAAGAGAATCCTGCAGTCTGACCCTGGTGAGGAGGCACTCAATCTCATTACGAGTGTGCACCGGCATCAAAAATGCTTGGGAAAAAAAAATTGTATGGGATTGAACTTAGTTATGTGGACTTTACCCTCATGGTCCTCGAAGTTCACTCCTGATGTTGTCTCCTCTTTCTTTGATGCTCTACATCTGTGAATGAGTCTAAATAGGGAACTCAGCCCTATGTACCCAATGCCTCTCTTCCAACTTTATTCTATTTCAGTAACCACAATGTTAATACAATATACAAATGAAATGAAATGCTCCTAACTTCTACTCTAATTAAGAGCTTACCATCAGTACGTTTTGTATCATATCTACTGGATTTCCCAGGGTTTTGTCAAATTTTCCACTAAAATTTAGTGAGGCGAATTCACATAATTTGTTTTATTTGTAGGAGTAACTTGAAGTGAATTTTACCAGTATCTCTTGAATAAATTAAGAAAGATAGTGAGAAAAAAAATTTTTTAAGAAATAATGGCCACATTCACTTTTAACTGGAAGTCCTAAATAAGAAACTTCACAAGATCCATGATACATTTGCACACCTATCCCAAATGCCCTACCTGTCTGTGTCAGTCACCAAACAACTGACTTAGGGAGACCATCAGGTCTAGATTGAAACTACTGCTACTATAGCCTCTCACTTGGTTCTGGTGAGAGGGTATGCACACAGAATTTCCTGGTCTGAGTATAGAAAGTTATTTTAGCTTCAATAACAACTCTGTTTCCCCAAATGTTCACATACTAATTCACTCATATACATTCTTACTTAGCAAAATGGAGGTAAGAATAGAGATGTAATTAAAACTGGTAATGTGTGAATTTTAAAATATGAAGATAATCTCAATTATCTAAGGAGCCCAATATAATTACAAAGGTCTTTAAAAGGAACAAATAGGAGACAGAAGAGTCAGTCCTACTGATGCAAAGTGGAGAAACTCTACAAACTATCAGACCATTGCTGACTTTACATAGAGAAAGCAGTCAAAACCTAAGAAATGCAGGAAACCTCTAGAAGCTGAGAAAAGCAAGAAAATATGCTCCTTTAGGGCCTGAAAAAGGAATACAGCTCCTCTGCCATCGATGATAAGCAGAATCTCTAGATCTCTGACCTTCCTTAATACAAATAATAAATGTGCACTGTTTAAGGTCATTATGTTTGTGGTAAGTGGTTGGAGCAGCAATAAGAAAATAATAGAGTAATTCATGAGTTAAGGGAAATAAGAGGAAAGGCATTGGGTGAGCAAATTCCCTTCCCCAGAAGCTTTCTATGAAATGAGGCATAATAAAAAGAGATTTATGAGTGGAACCCCAAAGCTCAAAGGGCTGGGAAAGACTGATTGCTTGGATTTAAATGGGAGCCTCCAATAGTACCAATATGACAGAGCTTTAAAAAGGCAAGCGACATCACAGAAAAAGCTCTAAGGATATTTTGTTCATTTGTCTTTCATATCATCTGCCTTAAAAGGCCCTCCTTAATGATGACAGCTTAAATGTTTCTCTAATATACTCATTGTATCTGCTTCCAATTATTGCTTCCTGTCTTCACTATACTCAGATCCTTCAAATTCACTTTTCTCCACTCTCTCTTTTTCTAGTTATTATCTTGCTTCGTGTCTCCATCGACATTTGTTACTATCTAGAATATATAAAGAGCTCAAAAAAATCAGCCCACCCAAATTTAATGACCCAATTCAAAAATGGGCATCTGAAATGAACAGATATTTTGCAGAGGAAGAAGTAACAGCAGCTAAGAAGCATATGAAGAAATGCTCAACATCATTAGTCATTTGAGAGATGCAGATGAAATCAACACTGAGATTTCATCTCACTCTACATAGAATGGCTGCCATTTAAGAATTAGCCAGCAACAAATGTTGGCGAGTCTGCAGAGAAGAAGAAACCCTTCTCCATGTTGATAGGACTGTACACTCATAGAACCCCTGTGGAGATCAGTTTGGAGATTCCTCAAAAAGCTAGGATTGGAGGTCCCATATGACCCAGGCATCATTCTGCTAGGTATATACACAAATTAATTAAAAGACTCATATCACAGTGACATATGTGCACCTATGTTTATAGCAGCTCAGTTTGTGATTGCTACATCTTGGAAACAACCCAAATGTCCATCAGCTAGAGACTGGATAAAAAAGCTGTGGTTCTTCTACAAAATGGAGTATTACTCTGCCATAAAACATGATAAGTTTGAATCATTTATACTTAAATGAACATATCTTGAGGATATCCTCATAAGTGAAATAAATAGGTCACAGTTAGGTAAATATCGCATCCTTTCTCTGGTATGAGAAAATAAAGATTTAAATGAGTTCTAGAAGTGTATGTTATATATTGTGAAATAGAAAATACTCAAAGTGAAATAGGGTGAAGGAGGGAAAATAATGAGATTATAACAAAAAAGAAAGGAAACAAATTTTATGTATATAGAGGGGTGGTAGAATGGGTATGGCTATGGGAAAAAATGAGAATTAGGTTGTGTCTTATACTGGTACAAATTCCCATTGTGGAGTGCAGTCATGATGTGTACATGTTATGTACCAATAAAGATTTCAATTAAAGAAAAAAAAGAAAGAAAGAAGAAAGTCAACAGTAATGGGCATGTTGACAATTAAAAAGCTTATTATTTAAACTTAACATGACTTGATGCTTTATAAATGTTAGCATTATAGACTAATAAATGTCTTCTATGATTTCTGCCTTTTTTTGACTTCTGTTCATGACATTCTTCTGTCTTAGGCTCTGTCTTACACTTCAGTAACTTGTGCTTAATTTCTTTTGCTGACTTCCTTTTTTTTTTTTTTTTTTTTTTTGAGACAGGGTCTCGCTTTGTAGTTCAGGCTGGCCCTGAGCTCAGCCTCAAACGCACATCACAGCAATCCTCCTTCCTCTGCCTCCTGAGTTCTGGGATTGAAGGCATGATCCACCACACCCATCTTGTGGTATGTGGTACTGATTGCTGCTGGGCATGAGCCTCCATGCCCAGTATGATATGTGGATACCGGGGATCGAACCCAGGTCCTTGCACTTGCTAGCCAGGCCCTGGAACCACTGAGCTAAATCCCCTGCCCCTTGCTGACTCCTTCTCTACATGACTTTAAATATTGAGTTTCTTAATGCTTAATCTTTATTCATCTTACTCTATTCGCTCATTCTAAGAGACTTCACCCATCTGTAAGTCATCTGCAAGCAATCTAAAAGGTTAGCTTTCAACTCATAGTGTTCCCCAGAGTCCAAGACTAGAGTGAAGCTGCATCCTGCAGCTTTAAAATATGGGATTTTAAAGTCAGTAAATGAAGTAAATGAAACCATGGATAACTCAAACTACTATTTTATTTTGCATATTTTATATTTTACTTCAGTCTGTAATTGAAAGTTTCTCAATCCCACATAAGGAACTGAATATACATGCAAGATGTTTTGGTAATTTCTGTGTAGATAACTTGATCACTGCCAATGAAAATACTCTCTTTTCTTAGGTTGATCACTGAATGAAGCTGGCTCAGTAGAGAAGACATGACATGTAAAGCATCTGCTAATAAAACATGCTAATGTTAAATCTCAGATTGCCAAAATGTTCATATAATGTAGGAGGGAATGGGGAAATTTAGCCCAACTCAAGGTATGATAGATTCAAATCTCCCTCCTATTCATATATTGTAATAATTTTTCATTGTGCTAAATGATGAGTAAAGTGTTTATCATAAATTGTATTTTTGTCAATTCTCTCATATCAAAGTGGAGATATTAATATGAGTAGGACTTTTGTGTGTATTAATAAATTAGATAAAGCTCAGAAAGTAGAAACTGTTATTGACTATACATCAAAATATTAGTGCATTTCCCTGTCAGCAACCTGCTTTGGAAAGTTGAAGAATAGAAAAGAGTTTTGATCTAGAAATTCCTAAGCCAACAATCCAGCTTTGTGATCTCAAAGACAATCCAAGGTGTGGGATATGTAAAAGTTATACGTGCTTATTATGTTTTGCATTTAGTTTTTTTCTTCTACCTGGCAAGATTTAATAGGTAAGCTTCTAACAATTTTAAATATATTTGTACAATTATTTTTCAGACAACAATTCTTGCAGAACTTTTTTTATTTATACTTTGAAGGTACTATTTTTCCAATAATTTTAACACAGAGGAAACTGGTCTTTTTTCTTTGTTAAATACTTTTATAATATTATATTTTTCCACTGAGTGAAAAGTGCTACTTGCAAGGTAAAGAGCTCATTTACACTCTCTGAGGCGGAGATTTCATCTACAGTGATGCAGAGTGAAGATAATTTTAATCTTTTGTTTAATAAAAAATGAGACTTTATCCTGGATGTCTCAAAAGAGACACACACCTCTGGTAACAGTTATTTGCTCAGTGCTCTCTCAGTGTCAGGCCAGCTGATGTTTGTCACATGCTTTCTGAGTACTTCTAATTATCACTGAAATATACTTGAGAAATAGGAAGCATGTCTTCTTTGTTCAGTAATTTTTCCAGCTTTTAAAAGTTTTATTACAGTTGCAAGATTTCACAGCCCTTCTTTTTTTTTTTTTTTTTCTTTTTAGTTTTTTTGAGACAGGGTC
>PVIR01006085.1:0-68263 GCA_004026965.1 Petromus typicus
CACTATTTACCAGGCATAATCTAAATATTCTCAGTCTAAATATTCCACCCTTGGCCTCCAAAAAACTCCTGCCCATCTCTTCAGGTCACCAATTTTACCCATCTCTAAGTATCACCAAAGTTCTAACAGTTCCTACATGGCTGAAAAGTTCAAACCAAAAGTCTCTCCTGAGACTCAAGGCAAACTCTTAGCTATGAGCCCCTGTTAAAAAAAAAAAAAAAAATCAAAGAGAAAGTTAAACACTTCCAACCTATAATGGCACAAGGTAAATATTTCCATTCCAAAAGGGAAGAGTAGGGGTATCAGATCAAAGCAAAATGAAATCCAGCAATGCAAACATTCAATCCTGTAGCTACATGTCCAGCACTTAGGACCAACTGTGGTGAGAAGCAAGCTTCAAAGGGCTTGGATGGCCTCACCTAAGGCACTATCCATTGCAGCCCTCATGTTCTCACTTGTTATGGCTCACTGCCTGCAGTTTTCCTTAGTGGACATTTCAAGTTTCTGACATGTCCAACTTCCTGAGTCTTCCTGTACTTTCAGCTTCATTCTCACAGCTTCAGACTCTGCCCTCTGAGGGGCATACTACCTGTCCTGCCAGGACTCCTTCCGAAACACAGGTGGAAATCTCCCTGATCTCACAACTCCTGCATTCTGCATGCCTATAAAACTTGCAGTATATGGATGATGCTAAGGTCTGCTGCCAGGCTGAGCAGTGTCCAGGCCCTTGTGGTCATGGCTGTAGAAGGCTCTCTCTTTTCAGATGAAAGCTTTTCAGTTTTGCATTCTAAATCTTTCAGTGGTGGCATCCTATAGATTCCTGAAACACTGTCAAATCATCTTTCTTACCATCCTGATATAAACTGTCTTTTTTTTTTTTTTAATGCTAATCTTTTCACCAGTCATTCTTTCCTTTCCTTTGCTTCTTTTTTGGTTTGGTTTTTTTTGAGACAAGGTCTCGCTTTGTAGTTCAGGCTGGCCCTGAGCTCACTATGTAGCCCAGACAAGCCTTGAACTCACAACAATCCTCAAGCCTCTGCCTCCTGAGTGCTGGTATAAGCCACCATTCCTGGCACTGTAGTATGTGGTTACCGAAGATTGAACTAGCGACTCTGTGTCTGCAAGGCAGGCGCTTGGACCACTGAGCTAAATTCCTGGCCCTCCTTTGCTTCAGTTGTGTGGGCTGTTTCTTTCTGACAAAACTGGAAAGTTTTCACTTTGGCTCTACTATTTGATCTTGATTCTCACTCTAAACAGACTGAAACCTGCCAGCTCATGCTGTAGCTTGAATACTGTTGTGAAATTTCCTCCATACATTAATTAGTCTGCCCTTACTCTTAGTCATGCAACATCTCACAAAACAGACAAAATGCTGACAAATTTTCTACCAAACTGTAACACACATAGTTTCAAATTCAACTGCCGATGAAGTCCTTACTCCCCACTGAAACCTACTGAACCTGGTTTTTACTGTCTGCACTCCTATAGACATTCCTGCCTTCTGAGCTCCAACCGGAATCTCTCATCACACTCAGCTTACAGTACTCTACAGCTTCTCTAGCCAGCATTTCCAAAGCTTTCCAAACTCCTTCTACAAACCATTTCTTCTGTTCTCTAAATCACCTGGTCACGGACAGTCACAGTTATGACCCTACTTCTCTAGAACTAGAGTTCATCTTAGTCAGTTTCTTCAACAGTAGGACAAAATGCTCAAATTCAACAACTTAAAGAGAAGTTCATTTTGACTTACAAGTTTTAGTCCATGGTTGGGTAGCTCCAAGGCAGAAACAACATGGTGGAAGTGTATGGGAAGAGGAAATCTGATCATATGAGGGCAGCCAGGAACCAGAGAGGAAAGGAAGAAGTTAGGGAGGGAGATAGACCTTCCCTGGCCACACCCCCAGTGAGCCACCTCCAATCAGGGCCTACCTTCTAAAAGCTAGCCAGCTAGAATATCTTATAATCCAGTCACCTTCCAGAAACTTTGCACCTAAAAATACCAGGCTCTGGGGGACACTCTACATCTAAAACTGTAACAGCAACAAAGGACTGGCAGAGTTATGACTCAGAACAGTGGTGGTGAATCTATGGCACACACGCTACAGTAGGCACACAGATCACACAGCAAGCAAGCCACGTTGCCCACCATTGCCCCTGAAAACAAGCATCAGATATTCAAGTTTCAACACCATGCTGGGACTCTGCAATATAGCTGTGTTGTGGGTTCCAGTTTGGGAACTTGTTCTCTAAAAGATTCGCCAATACTGACTTAAGACTCTCCTGACTGGTAGAAAACACACTTTATTAATCAGAAATGCCCTTGGCACTCTACTAAGCATCTCTACTAAATAGAGATGCTATGTAATGCTGAAACATAACATACAACAAAAAGCATAATCGGCTGAGGCAAAGCAGACTTAAATCTTTTTTTGTATAACAAACATTTTACACATTTTGTAACAATTACGATCTGAATTGGTCTTTCCTAAAGCTGAGGTATGGAAATAATCCTTGTCTTGCTTTCCTGCTGTTTAGACTTAGAGGAAGGAAATGTACTTACTTGTTAGGTAAGCCCTTCCACTTTTCTAAAATGAACTTGAGACAGTTAATAATAACAATGATAGTCATATAATAGTAATAATAATAAGGTCATAGGAGACAAAGCAAACGTTTCACAAGCTGAAGGGAACCCACTGTTTCTTTCCTGCACTCCCCCACTAGGCTTTAGGATCAAAAACTCTGACTTTTTAGCTATATGTGGAGAAAAAGAATCATGAACAAAGCCATGTCTCCTAAGGGGACCCTAAAATCAAGGAGTAGAATCAGGCTCCATCTCTCTGGGCTCATCATTGTATGAGTCCCTCCCCCACCAGGAGACCAAAATAGAACAAAACAATGGGAAAATCAATAATGTGACACCCTGCTCTGGGTGTTTAAAAGCAGAGGCCATCGCCAAAGTTTCATCTTTCAAAGACATAAATACACACACACACACACACACACACACACACACACACACACACACAGCCATTAATGGTGCCATTAGATTCCAACCTCTGTTCTCTCTTCCCTTTTGAGGCTTAACATAAGTGGCCAACTCATTAGCTCTCCAGTATCCTGAGCCAAACAGGCACCAAATTTCACAGTGCTCAGCAGGGTTCCCAAATTGAAATCTGCAAGTTCTGAAGACAAACAGTATAGGCAAACAACAGCCCTCCCCACCTACACACCCTTCTGTGACATCAGTCATGTGGGAATGCTCGTGCACTCCTCCCTGAGCAGGAAGGAAACCATTACTCCTATCCCTGTGGACCTCACCTCGCCCTGACAAAGGCTACAGCAGAAAGGACACTGTATTTGCAATTATTATTGGTATGATGGCATTATATTCAGGTAACGGCCAATAATACTCAAGTGTGTAGCTTCAGACATTACCTGGAGCGCTGCTAGATTAACAGAACTCGGGGATGGGAAAAGCCTCTGGAACTCTCACACTGATAGAGTCACAGTGGTGACTGTAGCACACAGTCTTATGGCACACCTTATGGCACATGCCTTATGGCACACGATAGAGTCACAGTGGTGATGACAGTGAGATGATGGGGAAGAAGCCTCCTGGGCCTCAAGTTTCCAGCCTCAGGAGGCCCCTGTACCAGTCTTCCATCCTCAGCCCCAAACTGAGAATCTGGCTGAGAAGAGCTGGATTCAGCTTGACTATCCCTCTCTCCTCCCTGACACTTCTGTCTCAGTCCATCGCACTCTGCAGAAACCCAAGGGCATCAGGCCAGGGATGTAGCTCAGTGGCACTGCACCTGCCTGGAAAGCACAAGGGCCTGAGTTTGACCCCCGGTACCACGGGCAAAAAAAAAAAGCTATATACAATAAACTGAAAGGCCTCTTTTGGCCCCTCCCTATCATCCTTCCTCTCCATCAGCAATTCACTGTTCACTGTTCTATCTGGGAGCTTCACTCCCCAGAGTCCTCCAGCACCTTACTTCCTCCTCTTCAGCACTAAGGATGGTGCCTGCCTAATACCACATTGACATTAAAATGCTTATTAATGCCTAAAGGAAGGCAGTGGCTGTATACAACAACACAGGTGTGAGAATGCTCAGAGCAGCATTATCAGTAACAACCCTGAACTCCAACACCCCGAGGCCCCACCAACAATAGCATAGGGCCCTGAGGCATGGCTTAGGGCACAGCATGTGCTCAGCAGTATGAGGCCCTCAGTTCCTGCATCAGAGCCACAAAACAACAGAACAGAATATAGACACAATGGAATATTACACAGAAGCAGGGCTTCTAAATTCTCCACTCACGATCATCTTTGGAATTCTGAATTAGAAAAATACCATTCTTCATATTCTTCACTTATTAAGAAAAATACTGAATAGGGCCGGGGATTTAGCTCAGTGGTTCCAGCGCCTGTCTTGCAAGCGCAACGACCCGGGTTCGATCCCCAGTAACCTCATACAATACTGGGCATGGAGACTCACGTCCCCCAGCAATTAGTACCACATACCACAGTGCCGGGTGGGCATTGTGGCTCACGCCTGTAATCCCAGCACTCAGGAGGCAGGGGCAGGAGGATTGCTGTAATGTGAGTTTGAGGCTGAGCTCAGGGCCACCCTGAACTACAAAGCGAGACCCTGTCTCAAAAAAAAACAAAAACAAAACAACAAAAAAAAACACTGCATAATAAATTTTAAAAATAATTACAGTATATATTTTGGCAAAGATCAAGCCAATGCTGATGGTCTCTGTGATCTGTGATGGCTTGACTTATAATTTCTCAACTTTATCACACACATTGGACAGAAATGGAGCTGGGCACAGTGGTGCACCTTTGGTATCTCAGCACTCTGGCAAGATGTGGCAAGTGGATCACAAGTTCAAGTCATGCCTGACCAACTTAGAGAGACTTTGTCTCATAATAAAAAATAAAAGGAGGAGGGAATGTAATTCAGTGGTAGACCGCGCTCAGGATTTGATCCCCAGGACTACCACAAACCAGACAGACAGAGGACGTAAGACTTCCAAATTTTGATCTTTTTCCAGGTTAACAATACGCAGTATGATACTCTCTTACAATGCAGGACATGGACTGAAGTCAGCATTGAGTCTCAGTGGACCTCAACCCCTGAGATGAATACCCTCTGGTCTACAGAGTGCTGTGCAGCTAAGCTATGCTCTTCAGGAGGATATGTATGTGCTAATTACACAGACTTTCAGATTTTGATAGGTTTACCAGGGTGTAACTACCATGATTTATGAAGCATCTCTCTTGTAAGATGAAAAGCACTAGAGATCCCTGCTAGGCAGTAGTCAGATAATATAATATGATGATCTCAAGCAAGGTTAAGAGCACTGCCTAGAATCACGTTAAAATTTGCCAATTTAAGGACTTCCTCTGTTTCCAACACTTGCCATTTATTGGCCCACCATTCACAGAATTTGTTTTAGATATATGTCTAAAAAATACACCAACCGTTGTTTTCTTTGCGACAGTGTTCTTCTCTTTGCAAGGGGCAGCAGGGAGGACAGAGAACAAAGGTTTCCAACAATTCAGAGCTATGTGCAGCATGGACCATGAGACTGTCACTTCCCCAGCTGCACCTCTCCCGTGCCAGGAGTCTTCCACTCTGAAAAACCACCCTCGTGCTCCACTGGCTGGAAATGGCTTCCTTCCACCCCATCATGTACACCAGCTCACTTTCATGCATTAATGCTCACAGAAGAATTAGAACTTTTTTTTTTTTTCAGGATTCAGAAAAACTAATTTCCCAAGAAATGCCAAGTTGGAATTCCCCTACGGAAACACTAGAAGAGAAAAATAATGATTTGTTGTTATATCCATGTAATATGAGAGAATCTTAGAGACACAGCACAAGGAAAGGGGCCCAACACAGTAAGAGCCTCCACTGTGCTAATGGCAGGGAAGAAACTCTAAGAGTTTCTGTACAGAGAGCTGCAGGGTGTTCCACAGAGTGTGCCACACTGAGATGGCCACAGACTTTGCCTTTTACTTCAGGAGCAAGAGGAGATACTTTTCATATGACTGACAGACGCAATCAACAAAGTCAGGGCTGGATGTGATATCCAGTCCCCAAAGCCCTAACAACTAATGCCCGGGGACATTAAGCCTAATGTTCACGCACCTACAAAACTTCACGTTGTCTTGTACTTAACAATAAGGAAAGCTCAGCCATAAACACCAAAATTTACCCCAAAACACTTAAATTTTAGTTTCCTAATTCTAGTCCTCTACCCCTACCACTCACTTGCTTCATTAGACTACATGGTAAAGTTGCCTCTGTAGTGCTTTCTGTCAAAATACACTTGGAAATGGCACTGTGTGGCTGGTCCATGTCACCCTCTGTTTGCCTCTGTGAGTCAACTTTCCCCCAATCCTGTGTCCCACAGAGCTGAATTTAATGAATGGCATCCACAGATTCTCTTGCCTTCTCCAGTCTTCTAGTGGACTAGCTAGAGAAGGGCCCCAACACAGGAAGGGAAGACAATAAGCTTGAGCACTTACTCTCCTAACTCCTCTTCAGGGCCGTCGGGACAGTCGTTCCCTCCACTAACTTCTCAATACATCCATGACTATGCAATGATGTCCCTCGGCCTTCAGAAGCCCTTTTCCTTCACCTGCCTATTAGACCTGGAGTGCTCAGCAGCCTCAACACCCATGAGGCCCTGTCCGGTGGTTTCCTTGCATATCTCTCCCTCTTCACACCTTTGCAAAGGTCCCTATGTAAAACCCTCTTCCATTTGTCCTCACTTGGATGAGAATACCACCTGTTTCCCATTGAAACGTCCACAGTTACACAATGCTTAACAACATGGAGGTAGCTAGGTTCCATCTGCAGTGCAGAAAGAAAATCATGCCATGTTTATTACAAAAAAATTTTACAATGTTAGCACCTGTTCTGTATGTTACCTAGGCAGCCATGTCCCCTCTTCAATGGAATCAGTTTCTGAGGACTGCCACTCTTACTACAAACCCTCACACCCCGCAGGGGTCCTTGCATTGAGAAAGTACTCAGGAGTCTGATGAATGGCAGAGTGCATGAACGAGTGGATGAGCAGTAGGGTAAAATGACTTGGTGAAAGGGAACAGAATAGAAAATGTAAATTAGGATTACCATATGGATGTGCTGGATAAAGGACTGTAAGAACATAAAACTTGAATGTTTGTTGTTGTTACGGAAAGACTGTGGGTGGATTTTTAAATCTTAATGTTTCATTAAGTTTTCTATGTTTATCCAGTTTATAATACTTTTAAAGAAAATATTTTGGGTTATTGAAATCTGGAACAAAAAGAGAAATGTAAAAAATAGGCATTTATATTTTTATGTGTACATAAATGGAATACCAAAAACTTTTTCAAGACAACCAAAGAATACAACATGGAAGCTGATTTCTCCTCTGTACACAGCCCTTAAAGAGTAATTAAGACTTTCCACTGTGTTAAGCAACCACTTGCCTATCAAAGTTGCCAAAACCGTGTTAAAACAGGGCAGATGGAATCAAATGAGATACAAATGGGGCATAGTCCTTAGGAGGATTTATGGCTCACATTTTACTGTCAGCAATTCTTCTTAGCAATCAAGGAACAATGTGGTGATGTAGATTTATCTCTTCATGATTTCTGGAGGCCTCTCAACCTGTATAAGGAATGGAAACACTCCCAGACAGATGTGGTGACTGAGGTACAGGTCTCAGCTCAACCGGTAAGCAGCTGTGTGACCCTAATAAGCAAGTTGATCCATCTCTCTATACTCCTCTTTTCTCAAGTGTAAAATGAGATTCCTTGCCAAACCACAAGTCCCTACAGTTCTGACATTCTACTCTCTATTTCAAGTGGTAAGACATTTAATGGCAAAGATAGAATGTCAGTCAATACCATTCCCTGGATGTTCCCCAGTGCCAAACTCAAGCTCCTCCAGAGACTTACTCTCCTCGGTACTTTCTACTTCTCTGAAAATGTCTTCACTTTGCATTCTGGTACTCCAGCAGACAGAAATCTGACTATCTTCTTGAGTTTCTCTCTCCTTTACCATTTACATCAAAACACTAATTCTGCTCAATTTTGCCTTCTAATTATCTATCACCTGGATTTGATCATGGTCTCTATGACTATTGGTCTTACTCCAGGGCTGGCCTTCATCTGTCTCTTGAGCCGCTGCAACCCATTCAGAGTGTAGCACTGCATTCTACAAACACACCCCTCACTTTTCTTCTGTGAACTTTTTTACTTTAGTATAATGGTAGCCAGCTGTGGGTCTCAGTACCTTTGCGTGAGGGACACAGGAAGCAAGCCCTCTGTCCTTACCTACTTGGCAGATGAATGGCAAAGTAAGTGCACATGTGCAAATGTGTCAAATCAAAGATTCTTACCAACATGATGCTCTATCTAACAGGTTTTGTATGTTTATCTGGGCATCACAGAAGGTATAATATGCTCCTTCCACTTTAGGATTTGATTTTTTAAAAGCTTTCATTTGATTGTTCTGGTGGAAGTAGCCTGATTCAGTATAATAGCACATGAAAAGCCAGATTTGCAAGTTTTGGAAGAGGTCAAAGTGAATCATCAGATTACTCAAGCACGAATGATGATGATCCATTATGGTAAAATACATTTTTCATAACAGAAGAGTGTGACTATATGTTGACAAGGGTGGTGATAACTTTGATGTTGTCCATGTGAGCCAAAGTACCTATGACAGTGAAATGGAGCAAGAATCATCTGACACAGACAGAGAATGCAGACCTTGATTCAGATGACAAAGAAGACATCAATGTCGGTGTGTATTTGACTAGTTGAAATGTTGCCATATGGTCACTCAAACAGAATAATCCAATGTTAGAAACAGGTCTGAAAATACGAGGATCTTGGCAGAGTTGAAACCTACTGGACAAAATGCTGCTACTGCCAATCAATGCTGGAAATTATAACAGATTAAATGCTACCAGATCTTGTCAAATACACAAAGGCTGAAACACAAGTATAACATTCTGTATTCACCCACAGCCATATGCCAAAATGGTTCTGACACTTCACTAGCTGAACTAAACGCATTCATAGGCCTGCTGTAGTTAGCAAGGATTTCTCATAGTAATCGCAAGAACGTAAAAGCCTTAGAGAACAGCGATAAATGATAAGTCAAAATATGAACTAAAAATTTATGCCCTTAAGGTAGTTTTTTCTCTTCTCCCACCTTCCAACACTCAAAAGGGAGACTGCAACTTCTAAAGGCTTTTTGACTCTGCAGTGAATTATCTACTTACATGTTCTCTTCCCCCGGGAAGTTAGTGGCAAGACTATGGCATTTAAAAACTGGACACAAATGAGCACCTTTATAGACTTTTCTTCCCTCTGAGAGAAAATTGGACAAGAAATGAAAAGCCGAACAACTTCCTTGGTATCAAGTCTTTGCCTATTACTTTCTATAGAATAAAGACTAATTCAGCAGCATCTTGTCATCTAGTCTGCCCTTGATTGAAAAATTAACTTTTTTATAGTTTAAAAAAAAAAATCCATTAAGCAAGTGAGGCTTCCAAATGTCTGCACTTACAGTGTCTTGCAGACCTTACCCTGGAAACCCGGTTCAACTCGTCAGACCCTAATCACATGCTGGTCACACAAGCACTGCTCTGCGCAAAACAGCTGGGTGAGCGCAATTCTCCAACCTGCCCCAACCCCCATGAAAACACCCAAAGAAGTGTAGAGAAGTCACGATCAAGCCTTCCTCCAGGCCTCCCTCATGTTCCCCATACAGTAGTGGGAGGCAAAGGGTGAAGTTTAAAAGCAACAAAGTAAACAGAGCTTTGAGGCCTAACAGAGGAATGCAGTTTTCTCTCTTCACCTACAAAGGTACTTACCAAAGAGATGAGTATTCTAAGGGAAGACAGAGCACATGTTACTAATACCAGCCCAGAGGACCTCAGAAAGGCTTCCTTTATACGCCCATCTCCATGCTCCTTTGTAGTTTAGTCCATTAGCAAGATTACAACTTTTGCTGGAAATTAAAAAGTGCTTGCAAAGGCTATGCCAACAGAGGACCCCAGAGAAAAACCCCATCACCATGGAGAAAGCTGGAACAGAGAGCAGCAAAGCTCAGCTATCTGCTGTAAGCAAAAATAAAAACTAAAAAAAAATCTTTCCCTGACATGCAGGAGCTTTGGAAATTTCCTGAAGAAATTTCTCCCACAGCAGATAAATCTTTAATTAATGCGATAAACACTTGAAATAGGTTTTCATTGCAAAGAATACCCACAGCAAGGAATCCTTTTCAAGTTTCCTTTAAAACCGCAAAGCAGTCTGCTTTGGCACCTGGCTCAAGGCCAAATTCTTCAAATGCCAAACTTCTCATTAGGGGGGAAGAGGGGGTTGGAGGGATGAGGGGTGAGCTCACAAGGAGAAGGCAGGATCCGGGATCCTGAGCACCCTCCATTCAAGGCACTCAGATCTCTCCATCAAAAGGGGCTTCTCAAGAATTTCTGCTGCATAAGAGCTACCACAGCAAGCAGGGCTTCAGCTCTGGTGAAGGGAGAGGCTGGAAGAACAATCAACCAGAGGAAATGAGGCCTGCATTACGAGGTCTGGTGTGGGGAGCCCTCCTGCCTCAGCTTTGCCTGTATATCCGAATGCAGATCCCAGGAAAAGCCCAGCCTCCAGCAACAGCTCTCAGCAACCAGGGATATAGAGTGAGAGCCTGTATGAGACTCTCAGGAGAGGGCACTACCGCTGAGGCCAGCATGTCCTCCCTCCCTCAAAGGAAACCTCATCTACCCATTCAAAATCACAACTTCTCTTTACACTGATCATTAAGTTTAAAAGATCTGAAGTTTAAACTAGATCCCAGCTACCTAGGATAGTGGCGCAGAAGGATCATGAATACAAGGCCAGCATGGTGAGAAGGTGTCTCGAAAAGAAAAAAAGAAAAGAAAAAGAAATAAAAAAAGAAAAGTTTAAGCTATGTTACTAGGAATACAGTGCTATGGGTAAAATATAATACAAACTGTATTTTTAAATAACTTGACAATCATTTTTTCCAGAATATGTAAAAAACAACTGCAATGAAAATTTAACTGAAAACTATAAAGCTATATATATATATATATATATATATATATATATATATATAAATAAAATATAGATTACATATTTTCAAAAGGACTATAAGAATGGTCACTGTAATTACCTGTAGGTGGGACAATTTCCAAAGCTTTTGCTTTCTCCCTAAGGTCTTTCAGAATCATTTCTATTTTGCACCAAGTCTCTACTGTCATAAGACAGATCCAAAGATGTAAACACAGACCAAAACCATCTTTTGCCCTCTCTGGAGGATTTCTACGTTCTATTCAGGGGTCTAGGGGAGAATCACCATTATAGAGAAAGAAATTCAAGACCAGACCAAAGGGCAGTGGTGATCCAGGCGCTCACTGTAACAGGAAATGTCAATCAGCAGCTGTTGTGTACCTCAGTTTCCCTGCATACTAGCCAGAGGTGGGGGAGGCCAGCTCTCCAGGCTCTACCAGCTCAAGGTACCGTCATTCTAAGGTAAACATCAGCTACCCCTTCCCTCCTTACTTTCTGAAACAGAAAACTGAAAGTAGCTGATAAATGCAGAAAGCACTTCAATTGTGTGCAACAGATGTAAGAAAACTGTCCTGACAGCTATGAAGTCTGAGCTGTCTGCCATCTACCAGACCCTCCCTGGGGAAAAGCAGATTCCCTGGCAGATCTCTGTCACAGAAGGTGCCGAAGCTTATAACGCAGACTGATCAAATCAGAGATAAGCACATCAGTCCCCACGGAGTCACACACTGGAACCTGGAACCACTGGCTGGCAGGAGCTTGTCGGCCCCGGTGGGAACACTTGGTCCTGAGAAATGCTATCAGCAAAGAATTGCCAGTGTTGGAACATGAAGAAATGGCACTGGGGGTTCTTGTCCCAAACACCCTGGCTCTGGTGGTCATGCTCTGTGATTTCAGCATTGTATCTCTGAAGCCCCCAGACCCTAAGAACGATTCTCCTGTCACTCCTGAAGAGAATGCTTGCCCACCTCCCTCTCATCTCAGCTGTTAAAAAGCAGCCTCTGAACTCCAGGAGGAAGGAGCCTTTGTGGCCAGAGTGATGTGTCTCTGGTGCCTATGCAACTATTTGGCACAAAATTGATACTTGCTTTTTATTAAACAAAGTGAACAAATGAATGAATGGATTTGTTGCTAGGCTAACTACAAGGATTCTAAAGATATTAGAAAATATTAGGCAACAATTAGAAATAAAGCAAAAGGAAGCAAATATGTACTTTCCACATCAAATTAGAATATTAGTTAGCAGGTACACCTAAAACAGACTATCCAACTGGGGTTACAAGAACAACCCCTTCCAACTACCTGAACACCCCGCAACCAACTTCCCCAACCTCTCTCCTATGAACAGCAGGTAGAGATAAGAAAGACAGAGACCCTTCAACTTCCCTCAAAAGATTCTGAAATCCCAAGCCAAGATATACTTGTGTATGACCTATAACAATCTCTCTTCCCTGAGAGCTCATTAAAGTTTTGTGCATATGAGCCTTGTCTCCTGCAATTATGACAGAGTGACTTATGGGAAAGCAGACGCAGTAGACACATAGCTCAGCACCCCCCTCCCCCCACCCCCCCACACACCCCACCCCCACCCCCATCAATCACACTGTCCGTTATGTTCTAAGACCCACTGGGAGGCAGCCTAGACCAGGCACTCCCTGTCCTTTGCCTTTCTGCCAGACTGAACCCACTCACTGTGAGCGTACCAGCACTTGTCTCAATGTCACTAAACTTTGCTGCAATTTCCTTACCACCCACCGTATGACATGGCCAAAGTCTTTGTTGCACACAAAAACCTAGAAGCCCATCTGGGACCCCAGAACCCACAACAGCTCACACAAGGTTTATTCAATTGAGTAGGAAATATCCTGCATCTAACTTGTGATTTTTCACCTATTAGATTCAGACTTACTGAACTTGTTAACCCAGAAGTTCTGATACATGATCAATGTACCTGATTCCTCTGGCTGGTCAAAATTAAAACCCCCAATGTCATTGCTTTCTTGCCCTTAAAGACATTAACCAGTTCTGTATCTTACCTACCAATCTTGTTCCAATATATATTCCAATTATTCCCAGGCCCATCCCTACGCAGTCTCTCAAACAATCTCAGAGCCAGCAGTATCTGCCTACTGGACTCTTCATCAATGACTTAAACCAACCTCTGACACCTGGTCACTTTGGATTTGTGTAATAGTTATCTTTATAACTTTAAAAAGATTATACGCTGATGAGACAAACACAAGAATAGAGAATCTAGTCTTCTGGCTGGCCTAAGTGTAAGAATGAACACCCAAGTGGACCCTTTACAGTAGAAAAGGGAGGGAGGTACGAAGAGCGCTCAAGAGCAGGGAAGTGAAGAACTGGCCTTCAGCTAGGCTCACAGCTGTCCTTGGTATTTCCTGTCAGGGATATGAACCCAAGACCAATCCTTAAAAGAGCGCAGGAAATACATGACAGCCAAGACAGTGAATGATCTTTGCCACAGTTCAGTGGGGTCAGCAGACTGGAATTCCAGTTCCAGGCTCACTCTATAAGGCAGGATGGGCACTGGTCCCGAATGCCAGCTTCTAGCTTCGAAGTTATGGGATGATTAAACACCTCCCTGACTTTACAGAGTTCCCCTCTACTCTGGCTTCCTTCATTCACCTTTGGATGCATCTCACGGCAGGAGACAAGGAATCTTTTATTTGGTTAAAAAAAATTGATTTTATTAGTGCTAGGGCTGCTGCCTAAGGCAACAATCAGTGTGGATGAAATCTCAGAATACTCTCAGATCAAGTCTGTTTCAAGATGGTCTGTGGACATCTGGGACTCCTTGTCACAGCAAAGGAGCCGGACAGGAGTCAAAACCACTTAGATTCACACAAATACAGGTTCTCACACGTGAAAGTCAGGCTCAAAGTACAAGGTGGAAATACATCAGACAGATGCTTCCTTGCCTTGCAGTTGGGCATGCTGTCTACACAGTGACAATACCTTAGAACTGCATTGGAAAGGCAGGCATGTTGGCGTATGCCTGAAGTCCTTGCTATTCTGGAGGCTGAGGCAGGAGAACTGATATAAACTGAGTTCCAAGTCAGCCTGAGCAAAACAGTGAGACCTCCCCTCAAAAAAAAAATAATAACTGTATTGTTATTGTTTATATTCTAAACCTACTGTCCAACCATTGCCTCGTTTCTCTACCATTCAGACACAGAAACATAGTAAGTCTTTCATCTTTCACTGTCATTCCATTTAACTGTATACAATTGTTGTAGTTAAAGAAATCCGGCTACAGAAGTACTGGGGTTGAGGCAAGGAGAGCTGCAGATCTGTGGTGAAGGCTGATCAAGTCAGGGCAGCATTCTGAGTTCAATCAAGACTCCTCTCAGTGCAATCAAGACTCCTTCTATGGGCACAGTCCCTCACCAACTCCACAGCCAGGCAAAGTTGCGCATGCCTATGGTCTCCACACTCCGGGTGGCTGAGGTAGGAGAATTGCCAAGTTCAAGCCCAGCAAGGGCAACTTTGCAAGACCATATCTCAAAGTTAAAAAAAAAATTTTTTTAAAGGGCTGTGGATGTAGTTCAGTACAAAGGCCCTGAGGGCCCTGAGTCCAGGTACTAGTACTGAAAAAAAAATATACACACACACATACATACATACCTCCATGCATACATACATACATGGGGAGTGGAGTAATGTCTAAACAAGAAGACACTTCTGTGAGTCACTTCCAGATGGAAAGGACACAGTCAGTCCTGTTCCAGAGCGGTAAGACATGATACAAAAAGATTTAGTGTCAGGAGAGAACCAGGAAGCCGTTCTTCCGCTACATCTGGCACGAGTCAGACCCTTAAAAGATAATTATATATGTTTCTGGAAGATTAGAGATATTTGAGAGTAGAGATAAGAGCAATA
Source organism: Petromus typicus (assembly GCA_004026965.1). Lineage (NCBI taxonomy): Eukaryota > Metazoa > Chordata > Mammalia > Rodentia > Petromuridae > Petromus > Petromus typicus. The sequence continues at coordinate 15,011 of PVIR01006085.1, forward strand.
AATATGATTGAAGGGACAAAAATCGGCTCTGTGAGGGAAATAAAATCACGATACCAAGGTTTAGACAAGACTAGAGGAAGTCCTTGGGGCTGTCTTCAGGTACCGGATGTCACTACAGCTGTAAGCTGGATTTCATTACCGACAATAAAACATCTACAACTAAAAGATCCTGATATTATACAAATGGCATTTAATCTCTTAGCAAGACTCATTTTATCATTTTTGTCCATGAGGCTTAATTAACAATATTTCTGTCCCCCACCTTTGACATGTACTTTGGTTTAAAAGCCCAAATCTGCCCCACTGCTAGAAAGAACAGACACATGATTGGTTTCAATTCTATACTCATGAATAAATATCAAATTTGTGACCTTTATGAAACCCTCTAGGCAAGGATTATTATAATGAGAACACTACAGGAAGAGCCCGGAGTGAGGACAGCCTCTCCATAAGGGAAAGGTAATTAAGTACGTGACAGTTCTCGAGGAGCCCCAAGAATCTCCCATATGGTGATCTTTCAAACACCACCATCCCCCTGAAATGTCTCGGAAGCAGTGCTGATGTTGTCTGGACAGAAGGCAGGAACAAATGACCAAGCAGTGTGTAGGCTCTGAGCTTAAGAAACTTTATAGGCCAGAAGCCACAACAATCTGAAATGCTGACACTTCAAATCTTCCTCAGAAGTAGCAGAGATATAAATTCCAATACCAACAAAAATGGCCCCGGCCTACCATTCCAAGCCCTTGGACTTTCACCTGTGTCTTCAGTGACAAGGTGAGCAGGGACGTGAGGACGAACAGGGGCTAACTCCAGTTTGGGACAAACCCACACACTTGTCAACTAATTACTTTTGGCAAATCTTCACCACCACCAGCAACCCCTCCACCTAAATTATTTTCATTATATTTCCATTATTTTTGTTCAGTTTTAAATTATCTGGGATGAATTGCAGACATAAATAAATTACACTAATATTTTTGAGTATTTGAGTTTACAAAATATTTTCACATGCACTTATCTTGATTAGCTTGCTTTTTTTTTTTACAACAAAAACAAAACAATGACAGGGAGAGGATTCTAGGGGTGTCACTCCATGATAGAGTTACGTACCCAGCATGTGCAATGCCGTGGGTTCGATCCTCAGCCCCCAAATCCAATCAATCATCAATCAATGGATAAAACACTGAGCAGTTTTATAAAAAGCATTCATTTTGGTAATATTTCCAAACGTGTATCAGAAATAATACCACAAATACTCATTTGTGCATCAACCAAAGTTAGAACATCTTACACATTCCTGCATTTCTTTTAAGCTTGTGAATAATAACAATCTACAGATGTCTATTCCACCCTTTCCTGTTCTGAGAGGTGATTATTATTCTGGGAGGTGTGTCATTCTCAGGCACATTTTCATATTTTTATGACATATGTATGTGCATAAACAATTTAACGATTTTAACATGAAGAAACGGTAACATGTTATATAAATTATGCTACAACATGCTTTGCTAACCTTCATGTTTCTCAATCTCATATATGTGAGGGATATAAATGCAGATAATCATGTCCAGTTGCTGGATGGTATCCCAACTTAATTCTGATTTCACAGTAACCTCCTGTGTAAAATGACAGCGTAAGGGCCGGGGATATAGCTCAGTGGTTCCGGCGCCTGTCTTGCAAGCGCAAGGACCTGGGTTCAATCCCCGGTAACCACATAACAATACTGGGTGTGGAGACTCACCCCAGCGGCAACCAGTACCACATACCAGTGCCGGGCGTGGTGGTTCACGCCTGTAATCCCAGCACTCGGGAGGCAGAGGCAGGAGGATTGCTGTGACGTGAGTTTGAGGCTGAGCTCAGGGCCAGCCTGAACCACAAAGTGAGACCCTGTCTCAAAAAACCTTAAAAAAAAAAAAAAAAAAATGACAGCGTAAATATCTAGCCTCATTCTAAGAAGCAATGACTGGCTCAGACTTAGTTCTTATCCAACAACCCACGCTTTTCCTACTGCACTTTCCTGATTTTTAAAATTAGAAGAAGACGAATTCGAACAAAATCCTGTCAGGTTGCCAACTAGGGGGAAAAGAAAGACCTTCACCTCTCATCACTGTCACTAGCTCCTCCACTGTACACAAGGAGACACCACTTCCACGGACAGGGTGTTAACTCAGCGGCTCAGTTTCTTTAGACTCAACTCCAATCTGTGAACGAGGAACATGAGCAGGCATCTGTCATCAACGCATTAACCTTAACTTTTCCTAAGGATGGTAATGGCGCCATCGTCACATTAAGGAAAAAGACGTTGTTTCATATTTCTAGCGTTTAGTTTTGCAAGATGAAAAGTTCTTTAGACTGACTATATGCTTGGAAATGGTCCAGGGTAAATTTAGCAGGGCATGAAGACACCTGGCTGTAATCCCAGCATTCTGGAAGGCTGAGGCAGGCGGAGCAAAAAATTGAGCCCCACCCAGGCAATTTAGAAACTTAGTGAGACTGTCTCAAAATTTAAAATAAAAATAAAAGACAAGGAAGGTAGGTCTATCCAAAGACATTGGTTTCCTTCCCAATACCAGAAAAGGAAAGGAAAAAAAAAAAGTAAATTTAGAGGGATGTGTACTTTACCATAGTAAATTAAAATATAAAAAAAGAAAAAATATATATACTTATATTGAATTCACTTTATAATAATCCAGGGTATAGTAGGAGCTATGGAGGAAATAAAATTTAGCTATGAATTAATAAGTGCAGAGTCTAGGTGACAGGGACACGGGGGTTCATTTCTACCTATGTATTTGAAGTTCTCCAAAATGAAAAGTTTTAAACACTAATTTAGCCCAACCAAAAAAAAAAAAAAATTTTTTTTATTTCACTGAGTTGTTGGGCTGTTAAGGTAGAAATAAAAAGCAGCCTATTTTCCAGTGCCAACAGTACTGATAGCGGCTTCACCATCTGTGGGTCAAGTGCTTCTCCAACTTGGCTATGACGCCAATCTCCTCCGGACCTTGGACGAGCTTGAAATGCTGCCTCCTCCCAGTTGCCAGAGGAAGATATGGCTCCGAGGGTCACTCGGGAGCCAGCAGTGGGGGGTCTGAGGCCGGGAGGGGAGAAGCCAGCGAAGCTTATAGTACTGAGACTGCTCACCTGGAGAGTAGCAGGTTCCAGCAGGGTGCCAGCTGCCCTGTTCTGGAGAAAAGCTTTTCCCTCTGCACCCAGCACTAGGAACCCCCACGCGCCCACTGGCACGCTTCCAAACAGAGGGCAGAAACCCAGAAGGAAGCCAGCAGCCAGGGCTGTTCCAGGCGGACGGCCTCCTGCATCCCAATTCTCTAAATCACAGTGAAAAGACACTGCCCAGACTTTCTAAATCTGTGAAATCATGACTCAGTCAAAGAAATATGCCCAAAGGTCAAAGATCAGAGGCCCAGGCAAGATTTGGGAATCATTAACCAACCAACAGAGAAAAGAATTCCTTGTGCTAAACAGGACTCAGTTAAGCCAACACACTCCTAATAATCATACCTCTGAAGAACCAAAAAAAATATTTCCACGTATAAAGATCTTGCCCACAAAATGTGACGATTTCTTCTAATATTTTATGGTCATCAGATTGGATCTGAATTCTCTGAGATAGAGACTGCTCTGTTTACATCACGTGCCTGAGAACAGAGATGGTGATCGGTGGTCACAGACCTCACTCTGTACCCGACAAGCATGAAGATCTCTGCGTGAAGAATATCACTCACAGACCTGTCTTTATTCACTATCTCCTTCTCTCCACAAAGACTGTCCCAAAGCATGACTTGTTGCTTCTCTCAGCTGAGAATGCTGTACAGGGGAACACACAGCCTGCTCCATTCTGTTAACTGCAGATCTGAGCTATCTAGCACCCAGGAGAGGGCTGGGAAAGGGGACCCACCTTTAATCCCAGCACTCTGAAAGGCTGAGGGACAGATCCCAAGTGTGAGCCTAGCTTGTGCAGCTGAGCAACTTTGTAAGACCCTGCCTCAAACATTAAAAAAATAAAAATAAAAATAGGTTGGAGGTATAGTTCTGTACAAAGATTCTGGGCTCCACATCAGACAAAATAAAAAAGCCTGGACGAGCAGTTGAAAACACCTTCCTCGGAGCTCACACAGGCTGGATGGAAGGAGCACGCACGAAACCTACACAAGTAGGTTCAGGAAGCACAGGGTCCATGGGAAAGGAACCCATCAGGAAAATTTAAATATAGATATTACTTACTAAACACACAGACACACACAGTCTTCTGTTCTTCATGTGAGTGTACACACATGCACACACACGCACATGTGTGCACACACATCTGATTCAGTACAGCACAGGATTCTTCCAGATAACAGAGATAAGGAAGAAGTCTGGGGCTAGGCCCTCAGAGATGTGTAATTATAATAGACAGAGAAAGGGAAGCAGGAACTAAACACTGGAGATGGAGGGCCAGCTCTAGCGCAGAGCTTGGAATGGCAGGAATGCGAAGATCCAGCCTGTGGGGCTCCTGGGAGGAAGAATTCAAAGTATAGGTTATTTTGAGAGGCTAGCTATCTCTGAATCTCTAATTCTGTCCTTAAATTTTACTTAGTGAGTACTTTTCATCCCTCCCTCTGTCCTTTGCTTTCTTTCTTTCCTCTTCCTATTTTTGTTGTTGTCCCTAAATCTCATGGTGACTAGCTCCAGAAGTATTTTCTTGAGGCCATAGCCTGCAGGAAAATTACAAGACACCTATGCTGCTGCTGGAGTTCATCACAAAGTAACAAATACAGTGAGTGCTTCAAGCCCAAGCCAAAACTAACTCCTAATATATCTAAGAGTGAGGCAAAAATGTACAATGGCTAGCAAAGTGTTGCGTGAACTACCTACCAAGATGCGATGAAATAGCACTTCATTCCACAGCGTCAGAAAGTTTCAAGTCTTTCCACTGTGCTTTTCTTCCACAATTAAAAAATAACTCTTCTTCTCAGTCCTGGGATGAAAGCCCGTCCAAAGACCTTCAACAGACAGAATTCTGTTCCTACACAGCCATTTCCCAGAGTCAATACTGGCATTAATAACATAATGTAATAAAAGCATTGCTGAAAGAATAAGAAACTCCCAAGGAAATCCTAGGGGCAAATTCAGAAATGTCTTCCCTATGAAAGACAAGTTTTCAAGAAATAAATATCTAACGCTCTTTCTGAATCTACAGCTAGTCAGAAAAACAATTCCTTTCACTTTTATTAATTCCCAGAACACAGAGACACAAAAATCAAAAGCAACCTTTTCTTGACATCCTTCAGGTGTTTTTGGAAAAAATACATGCTGGGGAAACAAATACCTGAGGCACATTCCTGCCTCCCTCGCAGGACAGGTATGAAGATCAGATATACAGAAAAGCAGACTGTTAACAGTCAAGTGATACTTGAGCAAACAAACAGTCCCATGATTATGTGGAAGGTCTGTGTGCACAGATCTCGGCCGCCAGGGGAAACCCTGACAGAAATGCAAGGACCAAGAGGATTTTTCTCTACGATCTTCTTAGAGAAATGATGATTTAGATGAATCTTGGAAATTCAAGACACCAGGTAAACAAAGACCTTGTACATTTTCTTCAAAGGAGCCTGGATCATATGGCATTGAATGCCCAGTGGGACATCATGACTAAAGACAAAATGAGCTTCCTGCATTACTATTTTCTAGGTAATGAAAGTCTTACCTGGTCAGTTCTGAAAGTGATGATGACAGAAAAGCCCTCAAGTGAATAACTGGCATACCATTACACTACTGGACTAAACAGGTACAATCTCCTAAATTCTGACAGCCATAAAGCCCGGTGATTGCATTGTCATAAAAACCTTTTAAACAAGTGAATTTCAACAAAAATGTTTCCCGTCACAGTCACCATCTTCCTATCTGCCCGTGGCAGCTGGTTACTAATACAAGATGTATGACCTCTAAGGAATCCCTGCATACAGGTCCAAGCCGAACAATAAGGCGAGAAAATAAAAGATGGCTGCTTAAAATGCAAAAACTAGTAGTAAAAACGCAAAAACTATAGTCTTGAATAAGCGAAAATGATGGAACACCTTCTATCCAAGTCTAAAGCATCACTCTTAGATGTCTTACTGGCTTATCAAACAAAAAAGACAAACACCACTCAGGGGAAGATGAAACCAAAGATTTCCTGAGAATACAGAACACATGTCATCTCCCATATTATACAAAGTCTCTCTGGAAACTTATAGCTCCAATTAATTGAGTCATTTTATCTCAAATAAGTTGAGAATGATTTTACCTTGAAATTTCTAAACTCAGGATACTGGCTCACTTCCCAAAAGAGGCTCGTTCTTGAATGTAGACAAATATATACCTCCCTGGCTCCACTCTCTCCTCCTGGCCACACACCAACATCAGGAGGCCTCAGCAGCAACACCAGCTTCATGACCTAGTGGCTTGAACCTCGAACCAGTCACTGTCGTCTCTGGGCCTCCATTTCCTGTCAGTGACAGGAGGGCTGCTGCTTTTCTTAAGTACTATTATGATTTAGATCTAAAATGTTCCTCAAACGTCTCCTCAGACGTCTCCTGAATTTACACTGGGTTGTGGGAACATCATCCTCATCATGGGATCAGTTTATTCCAGAGTTCGGCCCAGTGTTCTCTGAGGAGGTGGGTCCTAACCGGAAGTGGGTCACTGGAGGGCATGACTTGAAAGGGAGTGTTCTTCTTCCTGACTTCTCCACTCCTTGCTTCATGGCTGCTGTGGGCTGAGCAGCTGTTTTCCTTCATTTCCTCTCATCAATGTCCTTTCTACCTTCAAGCCAACCAACTATGGACTGAACACAGTCGAACTGTGACCAAAATAAACCTGGCCTCCTTTAAATGTGGGTATAAGGTTTTCTGTCTCAGAAATGTGAAAGTCAACTAATACAAGTGCCTACCATGTGTTGGGCCATCGAGGTGGACTCAGCTCATGTCAAGGGGGTTAAGACTTCTGCCAGCAATTGGACAGAGGAAAACGCAGAGCAGGGTTACAGACCCAGAACTGTCCAACCTCAAAGTCTCATCTCTGCTCCTTACTCTTCTCAATAAAGCATCAGAAGAAGATGACATTGAGCCTGGTGAGTGCTGAGAGCCTTTCTAAATTTAACTCTGCATCACTCTCAACAGCTCTAATCTCCAGGTTCCAGAGTTCCCTGCCTCTGAATTCTTCTTGTTCCTGCTTAATCACGTGCCTCTGCCTTGCCAGGATTGGAAAGTGCAGAGATTAGACACAAGAAAACGGTAGCAAACAGCTCTGAAATTTCACAAAAAAGACCCACTTAGCTGGAGCCCTGTGACCTCCAATCACCTGCCAGAAAGCTTGCCAATCCCGAGTTCCTTTTATCCAAGAACAGAATTCATCCTACAACCTATGTCCAAAGAGAATTTTTAGAAAACAGCCTATTACTCTTCAAAACTGGAAACTATTGGCTAGAGACTAGCTCAATGGCGGTGTGTACTCTGTGTAAGGTTTTGGGTTTAATTCCCAGCATCATAAACAAATACATACTAACAAACTGCCTCACATGCTGATACTGTTTGAATGTATATTAACTCGATAAGAGTCTCAAAAATCTCCACACCATCCACTTATCCAACACTCATATTGAGCATCTTCTCTACGCCATCCATATGGGTACTACAGAACAACATCAGCCATGTATTAATGGATGTCTTGAATAGGCTGAGAGGAGCTGGGCAGCTTGTGGAGCCAAGTACAAAGTGGTTTCAAAAGGGCCATGGTTAGTGTGAATCCGTACAGGTGGTGATGCTCTCAAAACATCTCCAATAGTTTCCTCACTGAATGGCCAACAACCTACAAAGTACTTTTACAAACACAATCTCACAACACCTGAGTTACAACAGCAGGGACAGTAGGAAGAGAACAAGAAAAACAAACATCCTAAGAAATGCCAACTTTTGCTTTACTGAAACCAACAAGAGCAAAGCAGAGCAGGATAGGAGTGGCTCCCCTCTGAGTGGAGGGAGAGGGTAAGAGCCCCACCAGCCCTCAAAGAGCACCTTTCAAAGGCTCCCTTTCCAGGGCTGCTGCTCTGAGGCTCTCAGTGACACTGTCTGACACGGCCTGGTGTGCAGGATCCAGTAAAAAAACATTAATGTTTGTGTGACTATCTTTGTCATAAGAATAGAAAAATCTCAAATAGGTCAAGCCATAGCAGCTGTGGACTCCGGGCTAGCTTCAACCTGCCCTCCATATCCTCGGGCTCAGCATCCATGTATTCAATCCACTGTGGGTCAGAGACTTCTGAAAAAAACTGCAGCTGAACTGTACATGTTCAGTTTCTTCTTGTCTCATTCCCTAAACAACATGGTAGGTCTATTTACATAGATTCACATTCCCCTGGCTGCTGTGTATAACCTAGAGACACAAGGAGGAGGTACCCGGGTTAAATGCAGTTTTACATAAGAGACTTGTACATTGCAGTTTGAGCATCCTCAGGGCTTTGGAACCAGCCCCCTCCAACACCCAAGGGACAAGTGTGCTTAGCTTCTCTAGCTCAGTGTCATCATCTATAAAATGTGCTGCCACCGACCAAGCTTCCAGAAATGTCAGCAGTTATTGGTGGCACCGAGGTGACAGGAAGCCTTTCCTAAAGTAAAATGTGAAACCTGCTAGAAGAAAAAGCTCTGAAAGCTGCGAACATGAGCCACAAGTTTCAACAAATTATTGCGCAATAGTTTAATTGGATTTTAGGGATAACATTAACCTACTTGTGCCCTAATGGCTTAGTTTGTAGGAGAAGCAAAAACAAAGTTATCTAATTCACAGGTTTGGGGGCAAAAGCATTCTGTACATCATCAGGGGTCATGAACATTACAATCATCTGCCTGAATATGAAGCAGCAGGTCTTTATTCCACAAAACATACTCCCAAAGACCACCAGGCAGCACTCTCAGCAGTATGGGGTCCTTGGGATCCCAGGAACTATGCAAAGTATTAACCTTAGCCTTCCTATCCATGGGATCCACCCCCAGCTCCAGACAGGCTCACTGGTCCTCACATCCACCAGGGCCTGGACTTTTAGATAATTCTATCCTCACTACACACATGAGGATTCAGGACCTGGGTTTCTGAACTGTTAACCCAAAGCTGACCATCATACTGCAGTGGGCCTGTCTGTGCTACCCATTAATGCTAGGCAGAAAGCCTTGGGGGCTGGGGTATCCCATTTTAGGAGTCTGCTAGAGACTAGCTCAATGGCGAATTGTTTTTAATTCTCAGCACTGCTTATTAACACAGTTACCGCAGACAGACTCAGGGCTAATATTACAGCCATCCACAAGCAGAACGTAGCTCTATAATTACTCTGATGTCTCTAATAGGGTTTTACAATGGGCGTAGAATTATGTACAGAGGGGGAAAATTGTATTAGACACCTCTGAACCCTGGCAATTGTATTACTTAGAACTCTGGCAAATGAGCAGTAAGTACCTAAAGAAGATTAAGATGAATTTCCCATTTGGTGTCCCACTTAATTTGCACAGCAATATTTGGCTGTCACCTTCTGCGGAGACCGCTCAGGGCCATCCCCTGGCTTCCAGGCTGCAGTTCCGCTGCTCAGCAGCTGCCCAGAGCTGACCCAGGACCAAAGGCAGCAGGGCCCAGAGTATTGACCTCCCACCAGGGCCTGCTCCCTTCTGAGGGCCACAGGAGGGAGTCCGGTCTTCCCCCGGTCTCATGTGACACAACTCAGGACTTCCTCAAAGAAGGGAAACTGCCATCCAGAAATTCCCTTCTCAAGCAAATCAGTGTCCCCAAATCGTCACAACCGCAAGATCCCACATCAGACCCCAAATTTCAACCCAAAATAGATTCAGCTATTTAGGGTTATGTACCAATATATATCATATCAATGACACTGTATCAATAAGAGAAAAGGAGAAGTCTCCCTCCAGATGGAAAAAGGGAAGTCCATTTCCTCATTTTTAAAAATGAGAAATTCAGAGCCACCAAAGGGAAGTGACTTGCTCGAGACACACAGTAGCCCAGGACTACGAAAAAAACGCATTTCTCAGCACATCAGGGAACCATGCCCAACAGTATTCAGCTCTGTCACAGGGCGAATCATGGTGCATCTCAACTCTTCCTCTCCCTACCGCAAGGCTTGACTTCCTTGAACTTCACAGACACTCTCTTTCCTTTCTGTCCCCAACCACGCTCTTACCTCTCGATCAATCCCCACACCCTCCACTGGCTTTTCCTAAAGACAGACAACACAAAGCCATTTACCCTTCCTGGGTCTTTCATTCTCATCAAAATAAGAAGGCAACGGCTCAAGGAAACAGCAAACGGAGTGATATTTAAACATTCTCAGATCTCATAAACATTTTGCTTGTGATCTGTCATATACTGCTTTTCCTCCTCAAAAGCAATTAGAAGCTTCTATTTCTACTCAGTCTTGAGCCTGAGGCTGCATTTCCACTCTCTCAACCCTACTCCACTCTTCAAGAAGCCCCTTTGGCTCAGACACCAGCATCCCAGCCTTTCATCGTCCATGCGAGCAACAGGAACACGTAGTCTAAGTGGGGCGGACCTACCCCTAGGATTCCCTGTGGGCTTCTACTCACACACGAAGGTTACGACCAATAAAAAGGGTAAGTTTCGCTATAAGATAGATCTGTCCTCTTCTCTTTGGTATCTCTGAGCATATTCCCAAGTTCCTCTCAGGCTCTCTCAGAAGACTCTTTGGTATCCAGCTCATCCCCATTCCTTGTTCACAGAGATTCTTTACAAATGCCCAGTCACAGAGACCTACAGAAGCGGGAAACAAGGAGGCACAGGAGGGAACCTGGTGAGGAATCTCTGCATAGCCCCATCTGTTTTCAGGTCAAAGAATGGAGGCAGAGACATCTTTTCTTAATAACTTAACTTCTGGAGAAGATCTTACCTTCTTCATTCTACCAGCAGATTCTCTGCCTCCAAGACCATTTCCACCCTGAGAAGGAGAAGTGTCACAGTGAATGTCACAAACACAGCCCTGAGTGGGCGTGCCATACTCTCTAAGACCAAACATACAACCATGTCATCTCCAAGTCAGATGTCTTACATGATCATCTTCTTCTGCTTTGGTAGTTTAAAATTACTCATCTAGGCACTGGACTTAAAATGTCATCTTTATTTCAATTCCTTTAATCCAGCCGGGCAAGAGACCTTTAACTAATGTAGCTAAGGACAGTAACATAGGAGGACTTTGCTCCCCAAGACAGCCCCATGAGGGCTATTTGGCCCAAGCATCCTGTTTGGCCAAAGCTATACTTTTTTACACATCCAGGAAACTATTAAAAGCAAAAGAAATGTTCTTGTGCTTCCTGAAAAAAGCTAGCTTTTATTTGTTTACAAAACTTAAAAAGGAAAAAAACATCACTAGGAGCTCCCCCCTACCTACTTAATAGGCTAACCCAAATGTCTGTAGAAAGAATGGCATAAACCTTTATTTGGACAATGTTAGTCTGCCCTTCTCAGGCTGGAACAGTAATCACATTTAGGCAAAGAGAAAACTGAAAAAGGAAAGGAGAGGGAAGGGGAGGGGAAAGGACAGAGGGGAGAAGGGAGTGGTGGGGAGCAGTAACTCTTTATGCTTGAGGAAAAGTTCCAGCCTTAATGTGGCTTGGGTGTCACTCCAGGATGTGGGCCCCCTAGCAAGAGCACAGGATATAGGACACAAAGAGTAGAGATGCCTCCATAAGTTATAAGAACTAGTAGGGGAGCAAGTGAGAAGAACCAAGAGCTCTTTTGAGTTTCTAATAGGAATCATCAGGGTATAACAATGAATGACAAATTCTCCAGGGAGAAGAGAGGAAACACAAGAAAAGAAGATGATGAATTAATCAACAATTTAATTACGGTGACTCATTTTCCCTCCACAGGTCCACCAGTTCGGTGGGATGTAGGAACTGGTGATACGGTGGTGACAAGACCAACTGAGCTACAGAGTCGCTGTATAGCTCCATTTACAGCCACCATATTGGTCAGAACCACTGTGAAGACAGGTTTGCTGACTCGTCTGGCTCAGGGCTCTTGATGCTCACAAGCCTTGGCCAGTGAGGAGCCCCCACTTACTCAGGGGTTCCTATTCCACCAGTCACCTGCTGTGTAACAATCAACGAGATAAGGGAGGGCTGGGACACACATACAAGAAAGTGTGACCTTTCCAGGGGGCAGTTCCTATTCCAGACCTGGTGATTATGGCAGTACAGGGACTAAGGCCTTGTTCTCATTTTTCAAGAAAAATTAAAAATCTGATCTTGTGGGGCCGGGAATTTATTTAGCTCAGTGGTTCCACCTCCTGTCTTGTAAGCACAAGGACCCGGGTTCGATCCCCCAGTTACCACATATGATACTGGGCATGGAGACTCACACCCAGCAACAATCAGTACCACATACTACAGCACCGGGCATAGTGGCTCACACCTGTAATCCCAGCACTAGGGAGGCAGAGGCAAGAGGATTGTTGTGATGTGAGTTTAAGGCTGAGCTCAGGGCCAGCCTAAACTACAAAGTGAGACATTGTCTCAAAAAAAAATCTGATCTTGTAAAAAATCTCCTAGCTTTTAAATGTTTGCTACAAATTTTTTAAAAACAGTATGCTGTTCAAATCAAACACATGCAGAGAGGAAACTGAGTCCACAAACAACCAATATTAAATCTAATGTCCGTAAAATAATGGCCAATGCAAATGTTGTACGTGACTTAGTTACTGACACTAAAAACCCAAATGCCCACCACTAAGTACTGCGTCTCATACAAATGTACTACTACTGTTCTGTGAGTGTATGGAGATCTATTAAAATAAAATTCAAAGTAACTGACATGGTTCACTAAATTTATAGTAGTATTGAATAAATTACTCGCTTCTGTCCAATGAACTGGTAGTAAAAATATAGCCACTGCCTCGTGAATTTTCTTTCTTTTTTCCCCACCTGGGGATTGAATTTAGGACTCCAGTCCTTGCCCAGGTGAGACAAGTGCTCTACCACTGAACTTACACCACCACCTACAAGGTCACTCATGATTTTTTAACTGAAAAATATCTGCAGGTTTAGAAAAGGTTAGGAACTACTGATATGGATAATTTCTCAAGTCCATGTCTCAAGTCTACAGAGAGATAGGAGACAAAGCAAAGGAAGGCAAATCCCAAGGGATGGACAGAGTGTCTGTCCCAGGTGACTCACTAGGAAGAGTGACCACACGAGCGTCCAAACTCAAGAATGAAAACAAAACGGTCAAAATATCAGCACTATTCTCCAATCATTCCCTGAGTATTTATTGAACTATAATCCTGGCACAAAAAAATAAGACCAATAAAAATAGGTGCATAAAAATCCATCGCTGATGTTTTATGGCAGTGGGACATATCGGACATTAATCACAAATAATTGCAAATTCCTAAGTGGCCAGTATAACTAAGAGACCTGTGATGCTAGTATGCCACTGAGGGAGATGGGGACAGTTCAGAGCTAGCCTAAAAGGTCTCCCAGAGAAGAGACGGTCTCACGAGGCTGGAAGGCACGAGGCTGGAAGGCCAGCGCGGCTGCACAGCGTGGGCAGGGGAATCTGGGGAGAGCACAAGGCTGGGGGGAGACAGCACTGTGGATTTCCGGCCACACTCCGAGGGTCTGGGCTTTCACCTTACCACACACTACAGTGCCCGTGTCACAACACACAGACAAGAAAGTCACTGTAAAAGCCTGAGTCTCTAAACTGTTTACACCGCTGGAAGTCGCTTCCCTGCCAGATATGATCTGCATTCCTGAGAAGGTCGAGTAGGCCAGAACAAGGCTGCTCCGAAAATCCCAGTCCAGTCTTCTACACCGTGAGTGCCAGTATCTCGAGAAAGTATTTCATCCAAGGAACTGCCTGTAGCACAGTGCCCTTATGCTTCGGGGTCTTGCGACAAATTTCCCCTCTAGGGAGCAAACTGGACAGTTACTTACGCTAACAAATCAGCAGTCACTTTGCAAGAAAAGTCACAGCGCTAAAGAAGAAGATTCTTTGGTTCATGTACAAACAACCCAATTTATAAATTTTGATTACACAGAAAACTTCTTAAAAATACATTGGCATGTGCCTTCTACTGGGGAGAAGAAATGCTCTCCATTATCCCCACATTGATAGACCGCATTAACTATGTCCTAATTAAATGTTCTAAATCTGGAATGAAACCCAGTGGGGTAAGGGGAAGGAAAAAAAGAAGAAAAAGCCTGCATCGTCATAAAACTGCCCTAATTTATGTAGCATCCAGGGCCCGGTTGACTTTTGTACAGTCTAAGTCAATCAATTAGCAGGGCGAGACCTTCTGACTTCTCAAAACAATGGCTGTGGATAGGATAAGATTTCATACAAAGGATGATTAAATAAACAAAACCCACAAGCATCAAAAGAATGTCTGTCCCATCCCAGGGCTGCCAAGGAAGCTAAAAGACAGAATGAAAAGACTGGGACCAGCAGCCAGAATCACAGCAGCGGATGGGCTTCCAGGACAACAAAACCACCTTCTTCTCCATTCTGTCCACTACTTCTCCCTCCCATTCCCCCACCCCACTTCTGCTGGGGCCGCCTGTTGCACCTCATCACCACCAACAGCCTGTGGGAGTCAGTTCTGTGAAAGAACAAGGCAGGCTGCCTGAGTCTGAACCCGGTCTCTGGGACTACGGTGAATACATAAGGTCAGGACTTCTGCTGTCCTTATCTGTGTGGTGAGGATGGTAACAGTATCCTCCTCACAGCACTGTCATGAGGGTGAAGTGGGAACAACGCAACCAGTGGACAAGTGTCTCAATTTCACCGCGACCACTGCCATCACCACTGGACCTTAGCGAGTCACTGTCCACTGTGGGGATGAAGTTTCCCCATCAGCAAAGTGACAGGTCACAGGAAGATCGCCATGGGCTTATCTCCTCCGTAATAGAGCACTTTCAATCCTATTGCAACTCTAAATCCTCCAAAGACTCTGAGTCCCAAGACCAGTAGCAGAGCACTAAGATAATCCGGCTCCTCGCACCCTACGGAGGTAGAGGAACCGCACTCCAACCCTCCCCCCAGCCCGCTGGCCTTCCTCATTCCAGATCAAAATACGCAAGACGACAAATATTCAAACTGTGAAATCAGCACAGGTGTTTTAAAAAAAAGACAGTACACTTCAGAGAAAGAAACCAGACAGAGAGAGACGAAGAACAACCAAAAAACCAAAGCAAACACAACAGACCAGATATCCACTCAGCCCTTGAGTTATCTATTTAGCATCCTTCCTCTCACAGCAATTAGGGAATTCAAACTACAAGCTAGCTTTGTAGCAGGGAGGAAGTTTCCTGCCTGGAGGCATAGCCCCTTGAAATGACTTTCTCTTCAAAGCCAGGCAAAGGCCTTCTGGGGACCAACTGTTTCTGTTATGGGTTCGACAGTCTGGGGGGGCAAACCCCTTTCAAGGGAGCGGAACCGACTTAACCCCAACTCTGACCAAAAATAAAGTCAGCACTCAGATGAATAAGTCCTCTCTTTTCTGCCCTCAGCTTCCTGTTTGTAGGACAGCAGTGAGAGGGAACCTGGCCAGCTAATTTTCGTATTTCTTAAGAACTTTACAACTGGGGCCAGGGAGTTAGCTCAGTGGTTCCAGTGCCTGTCTTGCAAACTCAAGGTCCCGGGTTTGATTCCCTGGCAACCACATACAATACTGGGTGTGGAGACTCATGCCCAGCAGCAATCAACTCCACAAACCATAGGGCCGGGTGTGGTGGCTCACACCTGTAATCCCAGCACTCTGAAGACAGGGGCAGGAGGATTGCTGTGATGTGAGTTTGAGGCTGAGCTCAGGGCCAGCCTGAACTACAAAGCAAGACTCTGTCTCAAAAAAAAAAAAAAAAAAAGAACTTTACAACTGCAGAATGCCACTGGTGATTTCCACTTCACACGGGCAAATGTTTTTGGAATTATTATGACTCCATATTTTTTTTACATGAAGTTAAAAAAGATGCTGTTTTCTGCCTGAAGCTAAACTTCTTAAGGTTCAAATCTCAGCTCTACTGGTAGTACTGTGACTGCTGGCGAATTTCTTGCCTAGACTATAGATTTCTCATTGGTAAAATATGGGTAACATGACTTTCTTCATCATGTTGTTGTTAGGATTGACTTAGTTAATACAGGGAAAGCACAAAATACTTAGCACAGTGCCGGGAACACAGTAAATGTCACTCTAGAGTGGCTCACCTTATTTTCCTGCTCACAGAGCACTTACTTGGATGGCAGTGTGCTAATGTGGACATGTACACACCACACGAGGCCCGCGGTCACGAGCTCACCCCACTCCCGGGATGCTCCACTGACTTCTCCGTGCCTCGGTTTCCAGAGCGGACAGCACAAGGATTTCCCTGAAACACCCTGACCAGCAGTGGCAAATGGACAGTCATATTGTCCTGTCTGAACTAGTTTTTGTTTGTTTGTTTTTGAGACAGAGTCTAGATTTGTACTTCAGGCTGGCCTTGAGCTCAGCCTCAAACTCACATCACAGCAATCCTCCTGCCTCTGCCTCCAGAGTGCTGGGGTGACAGGCGTGAGCCACCACGCCCGGCACTGTGGTCTGTGGTACTGATTATTAGTGTTGGGCGTGAGTCTCCACGCCCAGTATTGTATGTGGTTACCGGGGGATCGAACCCGGGTCCTTGCGCTTGCAAGACAGGCACTGGAACTACTGAACTAAATCCCCAGCCCGTGTCTGAACTAGTTTTAAACTCAGTCGTGTTTCTTTGAAAGTTGCTTTCTTCTCAATATTTAAAAAGATGGAAATGTTTCCTGAAAGTCTAAAATTTGCAAAGTCTCACCATCCTGGAGCCTCCACAGGGATCTCCAAGGGTTCTCCCTGATCCAGCAGCAGCTGCGTTACCTGAAAACACAGAACTGCAAATTCTCAGGCTCTACCTCAGACCTACAGAATCGGAAACCCTGGACCTGGGGCCTGTCGTCTATTTCACGAGCCCAGGACCAGCACGTACTGCAGCTGGAGAAGCCACGTCATCGAGCAACAGCTGGTAGGTCTTGGGTAGCAGCTGTCTCCAACAGACAAGGCAACAAGAAGTGAGCTAAGCTCACAGTTGCATCCCCAAGCCCAGGGCTCCCGATTCCGAGGCCGAGGATCAGCTGGCACTGACCAGGCTACGGACTGCACTCACTGCCCTCCCTATCCCAGCCCCCAGCTCTAATCTAGATGGACCACCTCTTCCCACAGCAGAGGGACGAGTCCCTCAGGCCCCATATGTTGGGGGGTTTTGTTGTTTTGAATCAGAAATTCAGCCAAGATGAAAGCAGGCTTTGCACACCGAGGGCACAGTTGAGAGAACAAACTGTTGAGTTTCCTTTATTAATCACAACACAATCCGCTCAAGCAGCTGCTATTAAGAACAGCTGCAGCTGCTAAAAGGGTGCTCTCGAAGCAGCCCACAAAGTGCTTCCAAGATGAACAGCCATCCTGGCTCAGCCACACCGGAGCCCATGACCTGCTGGCTCGGTTCTGCCTCCGGATCCAGGTCCCTCTCCGACCCACAAATCCTCCTCCTCCAGCTCCCCAAAGTAGGACGAGCCAGATGATGAGACACAACTTTTAGAACTAGAACATCAAAGGACTTCGATTTGATCCCACCTGGACCATTTAGTGGCTTTCTCTAGAGCTGATCCCCTTCCTGGGTTAAAATAGACACAGCAACAGCTACTTCACAAGGATGTGGGGAGAAGTCAAATGACACTACGTACAGGACTGTATTTTATCACTGCAGAGGCCTAGATCAAAACAAAGGCATATTGTCATCCCAGGAAAGCAGCAGTGTGACCCATAAATCATCAAATGTAGGACTTACTGTCACCCAGGGCAATCAGGTGCAACCCAATCACAACGCTACAAACGGACATTTAAGGAACTGCAACCCAAGCTTTCTTTGTTCTCCTCTCAGTACCCATGTCCCAGAAAGCCACCGAGGAGGGTGGTCCCACCTAGAAAATTCTGTTTCCCCCTCTGTAGTTCTCCACACTCCTCAGGCCAGTGGAACACAGACCACTCCTCCTCATTCAGGCCAAGGTAGACTTGCTGTAACTGAAGAGGCTTCACGGCTGCTTGCGAATCTAAACCCTATACCGGCCCTTTGCGCCTGCTGCTCTGTCTACCTGAACACACTTCCATCCAGTCTCCAGGAGGTTGGTTCTTGCTTCTCCTTCCATTTCAAATGTCTGTTCTCTTATCACCTTTTACACATCCCCGTAATAATATTCTGGGTCTCTTGCTGTTGTCAGACTGAAAACTGTGTTTACGTACATGTCTGATCTCGTTCAGTCTTGCAGACAGCAGCAGCCTACAGAGGTAGCGATTTGACTTCTCTAATTCACCGCTCTGGGCACCTCACGTAGTAACTGCACCATAGTCATTACCCCAGCACGTGATCTGCACACCAGCATGAGCCAGATGGACTTAGGAATTAGTGAATGAATGCTTAATTTACACCACTGTGTATGTGGACTTTGTAGACATTCCAGTACTGGCTGGAAGAAATAAACCAGACACACATCACATCCCGTCACTGAGTCAACTCGCAAATACTAATCAAGTCTTCCTTCAATGAGGAATAAACACATAAAAATAAGCTAACAAACTGAACAACAGTTTCAGTGCCCACTTTATTATTCACAGCAGAACCATCCCTCATTACCACTTTTTCTTGCACAGAAGGAATTCGTTGCAAGGTGCTTAAGGAGGATTCAAAATAGATAGGTGTTTCCTGGAGACCGTGCCTCACACAATGGCATAATTATGAACTGTCCTTCAAACAGATCACTCAACTGCCAAGAACTTAACCAGGCTCATGCTGTGCACTGTCCCAGACCCTAGGAACCAGCTGGCCTAGTCCGAAGATGACCAGACCTGGAAGCACATGTCTATGGGTCTTGTACTTCCCAGTCCACTGCAAACTACATTCACACACTATAAACTCTTCATTCTAGAGGAGAACAGAAAAGGCCACAGGTGAATGAAATCGACCTTGGCCTCATCTGAGAATATAAAATCAGCCCAGCCAACTTAAAAAGAGGTTTTAGCATAAAGAAGTCTGTGCAGGCTGTGTAATGCAGCATAAGACATCTGACAGCTGGACGGAGTCTGCTTCCGTAACTTACCACTGCAACTTTCTTTTTTGTTTCATTCTGAGATTCTGTACTACAGGCTGACCTTGAACCCATGATGATCCTCCTACCTCTTCCTTTGTGCTAGGATCACAAGTTGTACTGCTCTGAACCACCTCCTGTCTCAGTACCCACATCAGTAACACACACCTTTCCCAAAGGCCTAGCCTCAAAATACTTCCCTAGATGAGAATAAGGATTGCAATCTATAAGGCATTTTCTGTGCCAAGGTAAATGAGTATCATCAGTGGCAAATAACAATAGTTTACAATAATAAAGAGCTGCTACAACTTGAGTTCCAAAGAAAGCCTCGATCACTCTCTGGATGACTGATGAGCCCACCAAACACCTTACCGGGAAGGACAACTACTGCCTAATATGCGCTCTGTGAAGCCCAAGAGTGGCCAGGTAGAGGTCCAGGAGCAACCAAGAAGCACCCAGACAAAAATTGAGGCCCACAGAAAGGGAGCATTCCCGTGAGCTGCAAGTTACTACGTGGGGCCTTCGTAACAAACTTCAGCAATCTCTTAGACATTTATTTCTCACACTGCCCTAGGACCAACCTGAAGGAATGCAGAAATGTAGAAGGCATCGGAAAAAATGGTCTCCCCCATAAAGAAATAATATAAAGATTTTCTTGACTCCAAACACGATAAAAGCTTCACTCAACAGAAGAGGAAAATCAGATACACTATCAGAACAATTTGGTTCCTCTTTTGAAAGCCTGAAACACAAAGCTTTACAGGAGAAAGTCTATAGACTGCCTCAAGTTAGTAAGCATCTACTGGATGACCTCAATGGTGGTGCGAACGTAAATATGCAGGGACTCTATACTATACTCTGTACCAGACAGAGTAGGCGCAGGGAACCGGTCATCAGGAGAATATGGAGGAAAGGTCAGTCTTTAAGAAAGCCTCGTGAGTCAAGTGATCTTTGAGCTGAGAGATGTCAACAACATGTAGGTCAGGTGTCCACAGCCATCTGGAATAGCTGGGACTCATAATAATTTCTCTGGACAAACTGGCTTAGTCAAGCCAAATGAAGATAACATTACATAGGATTTCAAAGAAGATCAGTAGTAAAACACACAGTGTAAAGTTGAAAAGTAAATTTTAGTAAAATTTGTAATAGAGTAGCATATATGCTTGTTTACTAATGCTTTTAATAATAGCTAGCAAGCCTGAAATCTGCCATCATTTTGAAGCAGAAATACTTACAACAACTGCAGTGGGAAAGGAAAATACTTGTGATTTCTATCGGCAACAATAGCACTAACACTGCTACGACTGTTACCGACATCTACAATGGAAGGAAAAGCCTTATTACAGTTAGAAGTTAAAAAAAAGTAAAATTCCTCTTTTCCCCCATTCAGGTTCATAGATTCCATGTTGTTTCCACAAACTTATTCCACAAACTTATTCTTTGGGAATAAGAGGTTAGGAAATGCTGATGAAGAAAACAACCCAAGCAAAACAGACAAGGAACATGTTGATGTAGGGCATGGAGATAAGAGAGAGCATGGTTGTCAGGTGAAAAGCCAGCAGGCATGGTGGTGTCTGCCTGGAATCCCAGCTACTCGGAAGAATGAGGCAGGAGGATCATGGGTTCCTCCAGGCCAGCCTCAGCAGGTTAACAAGAGCTCATCTTTAAAAGAGCTTGGGGGATATAGCTCTCTGGCAGGGCACTGCCTCACATGCACAAAGCCCTGAGTTCAATCCTTAGTATTAAAAAGAAAGAGATCGATAAAACCCTCAAAATAAGGGAAGGTTCCATCACTCAATTACTAAATCACAAAAGGTGCATGGCACTGTTAATCAGGCTGTGTTATTTTCATTGGGTTAAGAAACACCCAGGGAATGTGCACAACTTCTAGGCGAGTCTGGGCAGGTGCCAGACGAGTGACTTTGGTTACTAGACAAGGGCCCCGGGGCCTTCTTCTCTGGCGTGGCTTTCCTGCCTCCGTCAGCAGCACCGCACTGCTCCTCCACACTCACAGCGCAATGTGCCCATCTGAGGCTCCAGGCACTGACACCTCAAGTCAAATAAACCGCTTGGGCTTTTAAGTCATGAGTGTCAGGTATCTGGTCCCAACCATGGGAAAGTGGAAGTGCTAAGTTCTAAATGGTGTCTTCTTTTGGAATAAGAGGAAATGACAGAAAAGAAGCAAAGAAAATGTCATTCAACAAGTTGTAGGTCAGAGCTCATCTTTTAGGGTATGGTAATGATACCACATTGGTAAAGTTCATAAAAAGAGCACATAGCCCCTATGATCCTTGTTACATGACTATAAACATGTGTGTGCACATGTTGCACACATGTGCATACACAGACATCTAGAAAAAATGCACATTGAAACATTAGCAGTGATTAGTATGTAGGAGTGACTGTATTTTCTTCTTTGTATTTTTAATCACAGAAAATGGGCAAAAGCAGCTCCACAGAGGTGAAGAGACTAGTGAGGGTGACACAGAGGACATGGGACACAAACAGAGCTGGTATCAGAACTCAGAAAGTTCCTTCTGTGTATGGTACACAAAGATGCCAGTGGACCACCTGGAGGAAGGAAAATTAACAGCACCAACTTACATCTTCTTCATGTTCGGAGTGTGTTAGGTGACTTGCATAGAGCGGCAGCCAGACTCACAAAAGCCGGGGAATGGACTCTGTAGCTCAACGCCCTACGGAGCTAAGCCCTGCCCCTATGAAAGCAAGGGCTGCCTCCTTGGTTAGGTCCCAGAGCTTCCCACTTGCTGGAGAACCTTCTCCAGGTTCTCCCACCCCACGGTTCCCCACAGTCCTTTACCTGAAGGGGCTCCAGCGTCACCTGCCACAGCCCAGACTCTGCCCTAGGCTTGCAGTCTAGCTCTGGCCTCAAGTTGGCCAGGGCGGCTGCTCATTACACCCAGGAGCAGCTGGAGTGCACTGGGACAGCAGTAAGAGGTGCTAGGCAGCCACTTGGGGATCCCTAGGGACTCTGAATCCAACCGTGGTTCTGAAACGGGACCAGAGATTCTGAACTGGGAAAAATTCCCCCTAAGAGAATGCAAAAGCCTAACACACCAAGTTCTTAGTCTGACAAGAGGGATCTAGTGTGTCTGGGAATCCCAGAGGACTCAGCCTACTCAGAAGCAACGTACAACCGAGCAGCGGCACAGGAAGGCCTCACGGAGCCAGTTCCAGGAGGCTGTTCTCCAAAGACCCGGCAGATCCAGGAGGGGGGAACTGGGGCTAATTCAAATTAGCACAAAAACAAATGAAGGACTCTCCCCAAACCATCCTAGACACTATAAAAGGGGCAGCAAACTTCAGGGGTGATCTTGTGATACACAGCACATTAGTGAGGGCAAGAACTCAGCAAGTGGTCGGGGCCTACCCAGCAACAATTCACCATCAAGCTGGACGGTGACTTCAGTGAGAGAAAGGGACGCTCAAACATGAGGAAGCCGGGGCTTCCAAATGGCCAACTCTGGAGATGTAGAAAATGCCTAAGCATATAGGAGGCCAAGATGTTCTTGGAGGCACCACAAAGTCTAAAACTCTGAAGTAGTTGGATGATGTCTACTGGCTCGGGATAAGATGGTAGCAAGCAAACCACCCTCTTTGAGCTCGATGGCAGAGAGAAAGGTTAGGGGTCTCCAATGATGCTGGAGACCAGGATCTCAATGGTTTTGCTCACTATTTTATCTCAGAATCCTGGATACTGCTCAGTGACAGTCATTATTTGGTGAATGTATAAAAAAATGAGGAACAGAAAAAAACGGGCAGACAGGCACAAAAAGAAACTATCCCAGCTTCCTAGGCTAAGCAGCTATTCCCATGGAGGGGGGACCTTTGGGTTTTCTGAGTCAAGAGCGATAGAAACCGACAGCCAGCACGGTAACAAAAACACGAACTTCTGTATCAGAAACACCCAGGTCTAAGCTCAAACTCCGGATGTTCTTGGTGAAAGTACTTTACCTCTTTGAACCTCAGTGTTTCATCTTTAAAAAGGCACCTTTTAAAGGCAACTACTCATCTTCAAGAGTAGTAGTAAGATGATGTTTATCCTTCAAGTTGCCAGAGGATTACAGGAGCTGACGGATTTGTGCAAAGCAGCCAGCATCGTGGTCAGCACGTATGATGGCCGGAACAAATGGCAGTGCATGTCGGATCTGATCGCGCTCTCTCCGGCCAAGCCCAAATCATCCAGACCCCCTGCGAACTACAAGATATACTCAAGAAATCAAGCTGCAGGGATGACTCCACCTGATGTTAACTAGGTTTTCTTATAAAACACATTTGCCTAATACATGACAAAGCCATATATGTGTTATTTTTCAGTTAACAAAGCCATTCCAATTTCTGACATCATTTTGAAAGGATGCGTCACTGTTAGCCACGTTTCCTAAATCTAAAAACTAGGAATCCACAACCTGCCCGAGGCAGACTAGGTCTGAAACTGCACATCTACCCTTTTATTATAACGACCATGATTTTCTCAATCAAGCATTCAAATAGGTGAATTTGTGATGGAATAAAAGGCTTGAACTCAGAACACTCCAGAAATCACTTCAGCTGCTGCCTGTATTATACTGATGCTTTTAGCTGAAATCAGAAACAAAATCCTGAAAGCAGGAGTTTTTGTTAAAAAAAAAAAAAAAGCCCCCTCTCGAGATCTGCCACATCTATTTCTAACAGTCTCAAGTAGAAGACGACTGCATCTTAGTCAGGCTGGCTGTGACCTGGTAAGATCTCTATCATTCATCAGCCATGTGGCCTTGTTGCTTCTTAACTCTCCTCACTTCTAGCCTCTCACTGGGATGATGGAAAAGCGAACTCTCAAAAAGCAAAGGTTCTGTCCCTGAGAAGGTGACCGGCAGAGGACAGAGACTCAGTAATTGTGCTTCTGTTCAGGACACTTGGTCCATAGCTCAGCTGCCTCGCTGTCTCTTTCCTCCTTCTCCAGCTTCTTCTTCTACCCTCTTCTCTTCCACAAAAAACACAATCAGCATCCATACAACCTCGCCAGGGAACGGAGATAACAAAAGAGCCGGCAGAGACATTATGCAAATACCAAATATTATTAAAACATTAATGAACTCTGGCAATTTCCCTGAATTTTGATAAACGGTGTTTATTATGCATCGCCAGCCCCTCACACAATCTGGGCACTCAAATATTAACGAGGCAATAACAGCAGTCATTCTCCTGAAAGACCGAGGTGTAAAGAAATCAGGAGTCTGGATGACTTCAGATAACACCTGTCTCTGCATCTCTGGACAAGCAAGAGAAACAACAGCAGGCGAGATCAGAGACCCACGTGGCCACACAGATTCTGACGAGCCCCACAGCCTGTACAGAGCCTTGCTTTGACAGGACAGTCGAGTGTCTCAATCCTGATGGGCCATCGATTGTGACAACTGTCTACTACCTCTTGGCTCTTCTTTGTAAAACTGCCTCCAAACAAGACGCAATGAAAAGGTCTGCAGAGTGGCGGGGACTTCACTCCGGGGGAAGAATCTCAGAGTGGTGCATCTGGCTGGCCATCATGCCCAGATTGACTGCCTGACACCGGAGGCAGCATCAGCATTAGCAGAGGCTTCTACCAAATTCCTCAGCCATTTCACAACGCGTCTAAACCGTTGACAATCCTCAGGTGCAGCTCAGACAAGGAGCAGAACAAAGCCAGGAGAACGGCCCCCTCCCCAACAAGCAACAAGGGCCCGGTGACACCCAAGGGACACCTTAACAAGCTCGAGGTCATTGAGGCGCCTCATTCGAATATTCATGAAAGACCCAAGGCTGTGGCAAGTGAAACAAAGTGTACAAAAAAAAAAAGAGAGAGAGAGAGATTCTGTGTCTTAAGCCAAGTGAAAATCTGCTTTAGAAAAAGTAAATCCACACAGGGACCCGGGCTGTCACCAAACCTTCACTTGTCTAGACCAGCCAGCACCTCATTAAAAGAAAGCAAGGGACTGGGAAATGAATGCGGCACCACCAAGAGCCAAGCTCATTTCGCCATCTGCCTCGAAGCGTCCAGAGGGGCAAAGGGCTTCAAAGTCTCTCCAGCTCACACATTCTCTCCAGCAGGTGGAAACACCAAATTCCCAGAGGCAAGAAAGGCTTCTCTTGCAAGCTCCACCGAGCAAAAGAGAATAGAAGCAAAGCTAGTTTTACCTGTCAACACAGTGCCACCCCTGACATTAAACACATGCATACATTAAACACCCAGCAATATTCACTCTACACACAAGATAAAGGCTTTGCTAATTCAGCGTTTCAGACGTGGGGGCCCACACAGAAGTCCCTAGTGATCCTCAAACTTTAACCCCCTCATGTCTCCTATCTTATGGCCCATCACTATCCGGACTGGTTGTGACCCCTCTCTACCTTTTCTAGCGAAGGACCTAGGCTAAGAGGCATGCAATGGACGAGGGGCTGTAAGAACACAATGGTAGGTTTCTGTTCTTTACACCAAGGAGAAAAACCATGATTAAGCAACTTATAATAACAGCCCTGAGTGTTCTGCTTGTGTGCCCACCTTCCAAGCAATCACAGGGTTGGTTTTTTGGAGGGTTTTAGCCTCCTTCTGAAACCCGGTTCCACCCGGTTGTGGATTTTAAGCACTGCCAAGAATTCAGCTAAACTGGTGAACTGTCAAATATTTCAATAAAGATTTTTTCTGCCTCATACACAATCTAGCACACCCGTGAGAAGCATGGAGCAGGGGGTAAAAGGAAGCGTTTAGCCCCAAGTTTTAACACGTTCTATCCAACTTCCAAACCGTGACTGGACCCCGTTCAGTCAGTGTTTTTTACGCACCGCTTGGGCTGTGGCGAGAAGAAAACCTAGAGCGAGTAAGGCGGCTCCAGGATAGAACCAGCAACAGTCAGCCGGCTGAAATCCAAGAAGCTGGAAGGGAGGAGGCAAAAGCTATCTTCCTCCGGTATGCAAAGACCTCTGCAATCACATTTCCCACTACCTGAAAAACTGGGTGGGCTATCTGTCGCGCACACCTGGGGACGAGATGCGCGGTAGGCAGCGCCACCCTCGAGCCCCAGTCCTGCGGCGTGTTAACGGCCTGGCCACGCTCTAGAGGACAGCCGCGGTCCAGGGGGAGGCTGCCTGCAGCGGACACTCGGTCTACAATTCAGTAGCAATAATCCCAAGCACAGGACGCGTCGGGGGCAAGGGCGTCGGTTTCCAGGCCCAATTCTCATTTACACCGCTCTGAATAACCTGCAGGACCCCTTTGTGGGGGACGGGGGGAGGGCGGGGACAGTGAGCACCTCTTCTCTCCTGCTCAGCGCCGGGACAATACGCCAAGAGGAAGGGGCCAGCGCTCCTCAGCGGCCACAGCTCAGCGCCCGGTCATTAGAAATTCCGAGCTCAGCAGCAACCCGGGAGAAGCACCGGAAATGCTTCCGCAAGCTTCAAAGGGGAAGCTGATTTGCAAATCAAAGTTGCGGGAACTCCGGGGCTCCTAGAGTACTTGGACGGGTTACTCGAGAACACCCAGGAAGTTTGGCCACCCGGGGGCTCGGCGTGACAGCGCCGCACCGCGGGACAGAAGCAACTTGTCACTCGCTTGGGCGCCCAGCCAGAGAGCCCCGCGCCAGGGAATGGACCCCCGTACCGGGTGCGGAGAAGGCGCAGGTCCCGGACCCCTTCACCGGAGGGACCCCGGGGCTCCCGTGCACCACGCGGCCGCAGGGCGTCCCCACAGCGACCTTCTCGTGCCGGCCGCTCGCCCCCACCCAGCGCCGGGTAATTCGCAAAACAGTCAGCGAACTGAGAAGAAAAGGGGCGCCCGGCGCAAAGTGGAGTTGTGAAGGGAGAGGAAGCAACCCGGACTGCGGTGCAGACAGAAGGGAAGGGGCGGAAGGCGTGGGGCACACACACCTCGGGCTCCCGACTCCGGCTCTGGGCAGGATCCCGCAGGAGCCGCCGGGGACCGGGTCGCGGGCTTTCCACGCCGCTCCCGGCACACGCGCGCACTCGCACACCTCCCCCTTCCCTTCCTTACCCAGCATAGAAAAGATGAAATCTTTGGCGGTGTGGATCTCCAGCGCTCTCTGGTCGTCGTATTCCCGCTGGTCGTGCTTGGTGAATTCTTGGATGAGTTTATTCAGTTCCTCCACCCGGGCTCCCGACCTGAAATCCAGCTCCGGGAACGCCGGCTTACTGTTGCAGCCCAGGGAGGCTGCCTTGCTGACGGTGGGAGCCGCCATCTTCGAGCAGAGCGCGCCGAGCCCGGCTCCGCAGCGCCGGCGACACCCTCCCCGCCCCCGCCCGTCCCCTCCCCGCCCGGGCCCCCTCCCCGGCCGGCCCCGCCCGGTCCGGCTCGCCCCGCTGGGCCCGGCCCGCCGCGCGCGGCCGTCCAGCCGGGCGAACCCCTCCGTGCGCCCCGCGCGTCCCGGCTCCGCGCCCCCGGACTGCAGCGCGGG
Organism: Petromus typicus; assembly: GCA_004026965.1. NCBI lineage: Eukaryota > Metazoa > Chordata > Mammalia > Rodentia > Petromuridae > Petromus > Petromus typicus. The sequence continues at coordinate 42,646 of PVIR01006085.1, forward strand.
GAGCGCGCGGGGCACCGACACCCCGGCCCCACGCCCGCCGCCACGCCGCGGACCCCGGCCCTTCCCGAGCCCTCGCAGCCAGCGGCGATAGCGGCCCGAGCGCCCACCCGCGCCTTCCCGCACGGGCGAGGAAAGTGAAGTGGAAACAATGTGAAATTCACCAGCTCTGAAATCAACAAGCTGCCGGCTCGGGAGCTACGGAGCCCACAGCAGCGTCCCCATTTAAAGGGACAGCGCACCCGGTGGAGAGAAGAAATAAATACGCGGCGAGGTCCGCGCGCCTGTGTCTCTCGCCAGCGTGTGTGCGGGCGGACGCGCGGGTGTGAACGTGTTCTTTCGACACCTGCACCACCCCCAGGGGGCTCGACCAGCGCACCCGAGAAGAAAAGAGTCTCCCTCGGCCGATTCCAAGGGCGTGTCCCGGGCGAGGACGTTCGTCTTAGGGGCGCGTTTGCATCTTCACGCTGCGAACTCCTATACCTTTAGCTAGCGAAAGGAAGCTGCATTAAGCACTGTGGAACCGATCTTCTCTTTAGCTAAAAATTGCCAAGAATGATAGAATTCATCTTATCAAAATAGGATGCCCACCTCGCCCTGCATACACTCCCATTAACCGCTCCTCACGGACACCCTCCTTTGCTCTTTCCCTGGACAGGGTCCTATTTGACTTAACAAGCAAGGTATATGAGATCTGACCTTCTCGAACGGAAAGGGAAACCGAAGTGCGAGTGAGGGGGAGGGGAAACAATGAACCGCCTCAGGTTCCGGAAAAGAATGTTGGATGGAGAGGGGGAGAAATTTCTTTTTGATAAAATTTGGGCCTACTGGCTAGAGCCTGGGGGTACCACGACAAGCCGAAGGCCCGGTTCCTCCAGGGGTGTTAGGTTTTCATAGAAGGCAAGTTTGCTGTAAGCATGGTTCCCAAACACAATGGGATCTCAAAGGGGGTGTTTGGTGTTTTCCAGATACAAGCATTTTAGGAGGTTTGTTGACTCTTAGAAACAAAAATTATCCTTTTGAGTTCCCCAAAAGGTAGCATTTCTCTACCCCACGTAGGTACTGTTTTGGATCAGGCCTTTTTATTATTTTTTTTAACCTATGTTCTCATAGACAAAAGTACAAATTGTTGTACCTATAAGGAAACCCAGACTCTACCATGCTTAGTGTAAAATAATAGTAACTCTTCTGCCGATGGTTGGTTTGAGGATTATGTGAAATAAATCGCATTAAGCAGTCGGTGCAGAAGGAGATAACAAACGCTTAACAGAAGTTAGCTAATTCTTCCTCTTTTCTAGTCCCTACATTGTTGCCGCAGTGGTTTTTACACCGCAAATATCTGGCCTCTGACTTCCCCTTAGAATCCATCTGGGCTTCTCTGTGAACTTGGCACGGAAGCCAGTTTTCCACGCCGGCCGTGGCCTGCATCCCTTCCTCGGAAGATCTTTTGAGTCCTTACAGAAACGTTCAGAGGAAACTGGCAAATTCCGACGTCCGATTATCACAGTTCCTCAAGATTTTAAGAATGAGGTGGCCCAGTGCCAGGCGTGGTGGCTCACTCCTGTAATCCCAGCACTCGGGAGGCAGAGACAGGAGGATTGCTGTGATGTGAGTTGGAGGCTAAACTCAGGGCCAGCCTGAACTACAAAGCGAGACCCTGTCTCAAAAAACCTAAAAAAAAAAAAAAAAAAAAAGAATGAGGTGGGCTCTTGCGCATTATTAAGGGGCCTCAGCGATCACAGAGTCAAATAATGGTTGAAGAACTTCAACCTAATCAATTAATTTTCTTCCCCACTTTTTTTGTTCCCCTTTTGTGTGTGTGTGTGTGTGTGTGTGTGTGTGTGTGTGTGTTTGAGATAGGGTCTTGCTTTGTAGTTCAGACTGGCCCTAAACTCAGCCTTGAGCTCATAGCAATCCTCCTGCCTCTGCCTCCCAAGCGCTGGCATTATAGGCAAGAGCCACCATGCCCAGCACTGTGTTATGTGGTTACCAGAGATCGAACTCAGAACTTTGCACTTGCTAGGTCGGCACTGGAACCACTGAGCTAAATCTCCAGCCTTCTTTGCTTTTGATTTATTTCTTTTTAACACAAACTTCCTCACCCAGGTAAATCTATGTGGACTGAGTGGGAAGTTGCTTAGAATCTCTGGCTCTTTGTGACGTGTGCCAGTGTACTAGGAGAAACATGTACTACTAATAAAAACCGTTGACTCTGCAAGCCTCCCGTGTGGTCATGATTTCTCAACAGGAGAGAGTGTGACCACCCCCTGGCAGGGGTATAAGCCACCCAAGGGGTTAAAACTGCCATGCAGTTGGTCTCCACCTGCTTATCACTGGCAGGCCTCAGTGAGACTGTGGCTGAAGGACAGTATCCTATGGGTCAAAATGGCTTCCTGGTTTATCTCTAGCCTTAGTAGGCTAACTCTAGTCTAGTCTGACACAGGCAAAAACGTCAGGACATCTTTTCATTGTCACTTTCCAGAACCATGATGAGACACTGCTCCTCCCTTTTTGGCCTTTTCTTGTGGTATTTAGTCATAGGGAGACAACAGGTATTCAGCTGCTTTGCTCCAAATGTGTCTGAACTCTGGGCGTTGGCAATTCTGAATGAAGGAGTCCGTGAATAGTCTCCCTGTTGTTCTTTGTTCTACTTTCCGTCAGCCAGATCAGAATCCTATGAGTCAGAGAACTTCAATGGGCCTATTTGCTGAGAGAAAGTAGCTGCATGGAAAATAACCTCTCATAGGCTTCTATGGAGTTGTGATAAGATGAAATAACTATCCCTTGCTGAGATGGAAAAACAGGAAGCTCAGGCACCATATTTCCTGAAGAGTCCCTTTCTTGCGAGTTTTTAATTCTGGGGCCCTCGTAACTGTGAGTCCCTCCAAGACCACCTCTGTGCCTCCTTACCTTTGTGAACACTGTGCTTTAGAAAGCTCCTGACCCATCTTATTTTAACGAATATGTCTGAGTGAATCTATCATCCCTCGAAGTTCAGGAAGTAGGCACTGAATGGAGTTTGCTACAGCTGCACAGCTCAACCTAAATGATCAGTGATTTTCTGATATGGCTTAAGAACTGATACAAACAGGTATTTCTGCGTGAGTCTAATTAAAAGCTCTGTTTCTTTCAGACCTTCTTCCTCCCATCCATATTGCATAACATCAACAAAGGAAAAGAGATAAAGGGGAGAATATAGAGGAAGAGCTACTGGAATATTTTCAAGAATATCTGAGCGTTGTTTCAAAATATAATGTATGTATCTAGAGTTTTGACAAATGACGAATAGTCCACCATGTACACAAGTACTAAGGTAAGCTCTTTCTTTTTTTGTTCCATCTTCATCACACAGACTAGAGGAGCCGTGAATTCCCCACTGAAAAGTAGAGCTTGTCCCATCCACTCCCCAGCTCCGAAAGTACACTGGCCTGTAAAAGAAGTCCTCTGGCTTTTCTGGAGCTGTTTGTTTTTAAATACAGCTCTGAGGTTCCAAGGCAAACTCTCAGCCATGAATAACTGGGCTATGCAGAACACACATTAAAAATAGCAAGCTCCACATCCACATGATGGATTAACAAAATATAATTTTAAACGAAGTTTCTCTGGTTTGATAGAGATTTAAATAGCAGTCCAGGCTACAGATCTGGCCTTCTTGGGCAGTTGGATTTTCAATAAAAGTCTGAAAGTGACCTAGGTTTCTTATAATTTGAAAACGAAAGCAGGAGAAAGAGAACCGAGCATGACAGACCCGAGGCATCTCCACGGGAGAAGGAACTGGGAAGCAAGTTTCCTCTACCATTTTTTATTTCACAGAGAGGAGAACTGGGTTACTTAAAAGGAGACTCGGTGACATAGTATTGAGAGTGGAATTTCTACTTTTTACATTAACTTCTGATTTAGCAAATATTTATTGTGTTTCATACTGCGAGAATGTGCATGGAAAATGCCATGAAATGATAGAAAAAGTGTTGTGTTATGTATATTTTTAAAAGGAGAGGGTCTTTTGGAAAAAAAAATATACTAATTTCACTTGAAATTTAAATCTAAATAAACCAGGAATTGCAGACATTTGGAATCACTTTGTCTAGCAAGAGATGAATAATTAAGACTAGAGCTAAATCTTTTCTATTTCCAAGAAAAATCTTGCAGATGTATTTCTCTGCTTGGGGTAAATTGGGCAGTTTACCTCTGATGACATTAGGCTGCTGGTGATGTAAGTGAAGCGCACAACCCCCCACCACCGGGGTCACAGAATGCAGGACCCTCTTCCCCAAGCTGAGCTGAGCTCTAACAGGTGCTCTGTAAGGAAGAGCCACCCTGTGATGTGTTCCCATTGTTCTGGGAGCTCTGCCCCAACCTCCACCCAAGTGGTATAAGGCTTAGCCTGCAAGAAAACTAGAGCAATGTAGATCTCTCCACCCTACTCCATTTTATTCTCTGACTTTGTTCTACGGAAGGGGAAATTGGTACCTAGACAAAGAAGAAGTTGAAGTCAAAGGATGGAGATAACAACACCTGATAACTGATTATCGTTTGCATTGACAGCACTTTCCATTTCAGCCAAACTCTGTTGAACAAAAGTTTATTCATCCGCTCCTTACTACCTCCTACTAAAGCAAATTACTTCAAACTCTGTTTTTCATTCCCGTTTTGGAGATAGGAAACTAAGGCTCTGAGATTGATTTTTGAGGAATCATCAGGCAGCAGCTGCCACACTTCAGCTTTCTAGTTCTTGAAAGTGGCTCTTTCTGGGCCTCCTCCAACCCACATATCCCAGTCTAGTCAGGCGATTCCTCTAGGCTCTGATGGCCTTTGGACTTTCTCACTGTTGTTTTTTGAATTTATTTATTTTTTCACATTTTGCAGTAGCTGCCTGATCTTTTATCTATCTCCCTCACAAAAACGTGCCCACTGGGTGATCAGTGACTATGTCTATCTCAATCACAGATACATCCCCAGTACCTATGACTGGACCTGACACATCAGGTCATCAACGTCTGACAAATTAAATGAGAGTAGATGAATACACAAGATGGCAGACTTGGGCCCCTAACGAAGGTCTTTGGTTTCTGGCCCAGTATCTTCTATTAAACCTCCTTGACTCTGTTGTTAAGAAACTGAGCATCCATGAAAGCACCAATAATCATTTACAGTTTCACATTGGGAACCACTTTACCAAACATTTCACATACACCACCTGATCCCAACATGTGATTCCAGTTTCATTGTCGCAGACAAAGCCCTTTGTTTCCTATCCTCCTTACCTTAAAATCTAAGCGCACACCACTTAGCCACTGGACGTTATGACAGAATAACTTCAAAATGATTGATCCCCGAGTTTCAATTCCTCCCTGTCTTGGGGAAACCCATTTCACTTCACTTTGACGCAGTGGGAAAGAAAAGGTGAGGTGACTGATTGCATAGAATCATAAATAACTCTGGAAACCTTTGTATGAATGCCGTCAGCCATTCCGTAGAAACTGTGGGATCCTCACGACCAGTGTATCTCTTGACACTGTCCTCCTTTAGCCTTTGACCTTATGAAAACACCCAGCTTCACCCTCCACCCTAGTCCTCAACATGCCTCGTCTCTAGTGCTGCATCCTGGGTTGGAGGTAGAGCGTGGTACCTTCTCATGGAAAGAAAGGAGATGTTAGGCTTGTTTGCTATGATCAATTCATTAGTTAAGGGAAAATTAATTTAGATTTATGTGGCTAGAGGGCATGGAAACATGAGAGATGGGTGGAAGCAGCGGAAATGAAGGCTTCAGAAATACAGCTCAGAATGTGGAAGCGTTTTCTAACAATAGGAGCTGCTCTGCGCAGAAACACTGCCTTATGAATTAGTAAACACCACACCATAGGAGGTGTTCCGAGTTGTGCCATCCATCTTTCTGGGTTGCACTGGAGGAGGCTGCAGAGACGGTGAGGCATTTAGGCTTTGACCCTTGATGTGCCTTTCAGAGAAGCTTCGATCCTCTGATCCATGTTCAGATAACACAATGAGGGAGAACCAGCTTTCTACAGGGACACACCCCACCACAGAGCTTTGTGCTGCACTAAACACACAGTGTTCTATACCCGTTTTCACATGGGCCTCAAGATCAAGGACCATGTTCTTGATGATACTTTCTTTCTTCTTCTTCTAGACATAGAGCACCAATTTCCTCTTTCTGGCTTTCTTATTGTCTGATTCTAGCAAGTTTTTCGTTGCACTTTCGATGAAGAAGTTCTGTGGTACAGAAATCTGCCATAGGCATCTCACATATGTCTTATTCCCACACTTGTATTCCAACAAGACCTCAGGAAAGAGAAAAGAAAAGTTCTCCCTTTAGCACGTTAATTTACATACTCAGGAAGGAAGCCGAAGCCGATGGTCTGAGCTGGTCTCTCCTATTGACAAGGGAGCCACAGAGATGCCTGTTTTACTTTTCAGCCTCATCTGGCTCTGCACTATAACAAGTTTATTGGAAAACTTGGCTTTTCTTCTCCCCACCCTTGCCTAGAGCAGGATGTGAATAGAAAGAGTTGTTTCTCCTGCTCTGAGACCTGGTGTGTTGAGTTGTGGTCCAAAGCTCATTTTAAATTCCAAGTTACAGAACCTGGAGAGAGGGTGTTTGAGGAAAATGCTGACTTTTCCTTCAGCTGAGACAACATTATCACACTTCAGCCATAAATATACTTTATGGGCCATGCCTTCTTTCTCTGCTCTATTAGTACTTTCTAAGCAGAAACAAAACAAAATCTCAAGCCCTTATATTCCTCAGGGCTTTTTCCATAATGGGGGAGGGGTTTGCAAAATAATTTTAAAAGAAGAAAGAAAAAAAAAAGAAAACACATTTCCTTCAGTGTTCTTAACTTCTGGTTATTCTATACAAGTATGCACATTTCCTTGAAATTAGCCCTACATTTTGGAGGGTCGGGTGGGCAGAAGTATATAGAGTATATATTGTGAATGAGAAAATCCAAACAAAGCCACTGGTCTGGGAGTCTGGAGGCTTCTGTCCTAGTCCAGTTTGGGCCATTAGCACTTTCCCTAATTAGAGGAAAGTTTCCTTTCACCCCAGTGTAAATTAATAGAATTAGGTGTCATCTAGGTGTGATACTCTGAAACTGTAGCTCTAATGTGAAAGGACAGAGAGAGCCATTTGTGCCCAGGTGTTCCAGACACATTCTTTTTTTTTTTTTAATCTTTATTGGTACATTAAATATACACATCATGATTGCACTCCATAATGGGGATTTGTACCACTATAAGACACAACTTAATTCTCATTTTTCCCATAGCCCCACCCACCCTACCACCCCCCCCATATACATAAAATTTGTTTCCTTACTTTTTTGTTACAATCTCAACATTGTCCCCTTTCACCTTATCCAGACACATTCTTGTGTTTGGTTTCCCCTAGTCTCTCCTTGCACAGCTTGACTACCTTTGTTAGTTGGACCAGAAGGTTTTTAAAGGATCTGTGGTCTGTGAGAATTAACCAGAAATCACAGGGAAGAGGATCTTTAAGTGCAGGAAGAAGCCCTCCTTGGTGCATCCCAGCTAAGTGTCACTGACTCTGCTGTGCAGGGTGAAGCCAGCTGCTGCTCAAATGTACTCAGCAGCTCAGCCCTGCCCAGGGTGATGCTAGACAGACAGACAGTCAGTCTCACACACAGACCATGACTCCTCAGGTCCAGCAGGTATGTCTGACTCCAGAAACTTTTCACTCACAGGATGAGAGGAAATAAAATATACTCAAAGACAGCAAGACAGCATCCTTGGAAATATTTAGAAGCTGCAAAGCAGTTTTAAAATAACTTTTGAAAGCTAAAATCAAATTATGGCCTGCTGCCCTGGTACAGGATGAGTGTGTGTCAGTGTTTGAGGCACAAGCACTAGGGCTGTGAGGGATTGTGGTTCTTGCTGTCTTTATTTCTTCACAGTGGGAAGATGGGACAAGCCTGGTCCGGAAATCTGAATTGCAGTTTTCTTTAAGTATTATCATAGGTGAAGCAGCTGTGATAGACTGTGGCCTCTGAGCAAGGCATCACAGGCCTATAATCCCAGCATTTGGGAGGCTGAGGCAGGATGATTGTTATTAGTTTGAAACTATATATAATGAGTTCAAGGCCAGCCTCGACTACATAGTTGAGACTCTGTCTCAAAAAAAAAGAGCTTTAGGTAATAATTTATTATAACCTTTTTAGTAAAGAAAGAATTATCACATAATAAAGAGCATGCAAGTGTGTATAATTTTTAAAAATAGATTAAAAATTAAGGGTATATCCATATATAAAAATCATATATTTAGTAGCCAAGCATGGTGGCACATGCTTGTAATCCCAGTCCTCTGCTGAGATAACAGTCCATTGTAAACTTGAGGCCAATCTGAGCTACACAGTGAGTTCAAAGCCAGCCTGGACTACACAGAAGGATGAGATCCAGTCTCAAAAATTCAAAAGTTAAAAAAAAAAGAAAAAAGAGAAAGAAATCAATATCAAAGAAGAGCGAAAGGGATCTAAATTCTATCACATCAAAATTTAATCACACGGGTGAAGATGATTTCAGAAGAACAGAGGTAACTTTCCTGTGGGAGCACACAGAAAGCTGGACTAGAATTTTTTCTGCCATTTGCATCATGAAGCCCATGAATGGGAGGGTCTGCACGTCAGTCATCAATCAATAGCTGTGTGCTACAAACCCATAATTAGCCCCAATTCCCCTAAGCCTTATATAAAGCTCAGTAAAGGTCCCAAACTCAGTAAATATAGTATTTCCAATAAAGTTATATTTTTATGCCTTATTACTCCAATACATACTGTATTTATTGAACCTCTATTCTGTGTTAGGTCCTGTTCTAGACACTGTAGATGTAGCAGTAAACCAAAGCAAAATTTATGTCCTCCTGGAGCTTCAATTTCAAGCAATTTCCTTAAATTTAAATCACAAACTGAATGTATTGTATTGAAAATTAACTTTGTCATCTGTATCACAATTCTCTAGAGCAAAAGAAACAATAACATACAGGTATATGAAAGATTTATTTCAAAGAATTGGTGCCTGCAATTATCAGAATTAACTGCAAGGAAAACCTACAAGACAGGCAAGTCTGAAATTTGCAGGGTAAACAAGCGAGCTTGAAACTCAAGTGCATGCCACAGAATTTCTCTATGGCCTTTGTAATGTGAGATAAGACCCATCCATATTATCTACTGTTATCTCTTTTACTTAAAGTCAACTGAATTTGAATGCTAACAACATCTAAGAAATACTTACAGCAACACCTAGATTATAGTTTGATTAAATACCTGCCTGTCAGTGCCTAATCAAGTTGACACAGGAACCATCACACCGTCTACTTGATAAACATTTATTAAGGGTTTATCACATGTCAAGCTCTGAAATAAATCAGGCACAGTCCCTGCCCTCTGAAGGAAAGGCATAAGTCATTTACTTAAATACTTTCAAACAAGTCTCTGTAAATCATAAGAGGCAAAGAACACAGCTATCTTTGGAGGCTTGGAAGAAAGAACAGTTCTTCCAGGTCATGAGACAAGGAAAATACAAAATACGGTACAAGCTGGAAATAAAGACAGTTGACTCTGTTCTCGGAGAATCAGATCCAGGGTAGCAGGAGGGTGGCATTCCTAGAGAAAGGGAATAAACAAAACTGTGGAGTCAGGAAAACATGATGCATATAGGAATACTGCATGATCTGGTTTGCCTGGACATATAGAGCATTCGTTAGACTCTCTTTTATTTAGTCGGCAATTACGTAACACTTATTCAAGTACACTCTCCAAAGATATTAGCTCACTGTGGATGAAACAGAGGGGTCAAGAGATTCTCCCAAAGACACACAGAAAACTTTCATTGTGCTACATGCACAGGTCAATGCTATATTCCTTCAGTAGCTACTGTAGACACTGCTGACTCTTCAAAATGAGTTTTGTCATCCCCAAAAAAGGAGAGCACATTATTCCTATTGTTTTGGTATAACTACCTTTGAAAAGGTCATGTTATCTTCCATAAATAGAAGAAACTTATTAAGTCTTAACTTTGACTGAATATATAGCTCTTGACTCTCCAGATGAGATGTTCAGTGATTTATACAGCTCATAATTAAAGCTTCACTCCTCTTACCATACAGTTAAGGGTATTTGTGTGTGTGTATGTGTGTGTGTGTGTGTGTGTGTGTGTGTGTGTGTGTGTGTGATTAAATTGCTGTGCTCAGAGAAAATATATAGAGAACCCACAAGACTCACTAGACAGTACATTCCACCTAAGACCTCTGTTATTGTTCGATTCTGTATCCTGGGCATTCCTGTTTTACAAATATTCTTACCCATAATACTTCCATGCCCTGGGCTCTACCTCACAGCTCTCAGTAGGGAAATAAGCTTTCCTTGTTCTCCGAATAGCCTCTTTATCCTGCACTAAACTCTGTCACCTTTCGCCTAGGTAAGATTTTACATCTTTCGCTACTGAACTAACCAGTCTCGGGTTTGTTTTGAAACCTGGGGCTTCTATGTGAGTTAAAATAATGTACCTTGCTTTGAGTCTAATGTAACATTTTTAAAAATTAATTATAGGAAATTAGATGATTTCAAATGTTTTCCAGATCAGTGTATCTTTAAATTTCTACCACTAACAGCTGAGAAGAAGCAACCTATACTTCTTTTTCCCTTCTGCTCTGTCTGCTTTCCGCTCTGTGAGAGGGAAGCTGAGGACCCAACCAGGAAGTGATGTCATCCAGTGTCTGGTTTCATATCCCCATAAAGTACATTACTTTAATTAAATCTATCAAAGAGGCTAATAAAAGGGAGACTGGGGAGAAATGAGGTTATTGATCAGAGGTATTACGTAAATGGACATCACCAGAGAGAGGATGGTGACAGATGTGTGGGGTACTCAGGGGCATCAGGATTCAACTTCCCCAGTGGAGGGCCGAGTATTTGTCTTGTGTGAATATTCTTTTATTATTTTCCAAAGAAGAGGAGTGTGTCTAGAGGTTTATGCTTTAGATTTATTGTGCACTGTCTCATTTTAATGCTAATCCTCACAAACATCCCGTAAGAAAGACAAGCCATGGGTTCACAGACTGTTGGATTGTGTTTTGGAGGGCAGAATTCAACCTTCCACATTACACCAGTAGAAGCTGGAAAGCAGTAAGTTCAGGAGGACGCTGGCATTTACCTGAGAAGGGCAGTCATGTAAGGATAGGTAGATGTAGAGCATCCTGCTAAAGATAAATGTGAATTGCACAAAGTAATGGCCATTCTAGGCGAATACCCTCTCTGACAGTAGATAGTGATCTACTATAACATGATTTAGTTCATCATGTTCCCTGTGGTTTTAGTACAAGGTCATATCCCTGCTCAGATAGCAGAAAGAGAGAGGACATCCTCAGAGATGATCGCCAAAAGCTCAATCCCAGAGTACAGACTCCGAAGTCACTTTCAGAGAATAGGGCTCCAAGGAGGCTGCCCTTGAGCTTTGTGGGGATGGGTCACAGACTGAGATGCTTGCGTCTTCAGAGTCAGGACTGGGACACAAATTGTGGTAGGGAAAGTTCCAAGCTTCTCCTGACCCTTACTAGAAAATGTGCTGTCATGTGGATGAGCACACCAAGGTGCAATTGCTTTTTTTGAGAGATCTACTTGAGTCAACTCTAGACAGTTTCTCACACATAATCACCATGGATAGTATGCCAGGCATAAACCCTGGGAACTGGCACAGAGCTGAGGCCTAAATACCAACTCTTGAAGTTCTTCAAACTCTTTAGCAGTATTTTGCAATGCATTAGTGTATAGGTGGGACAGCTAGTCCATGCCAACTAACAGAGAGACAAAGTCTAGTTTTTAGACTTGCACCAGATCAGAAACCACGCCATTCTGTCTTCTCAAGATTCTTAGGAGGCTGCAGCATCATCCCCAGTTTTAGAATAGGAAACTGGCTTGAACTGGTCATGTCACTTGGTCAGGGCCACAGAACAGTAAAGAACAAACCTAGACTTTCACCTACATGTCTTAGAATCCAAGGTTCTGGCTTCAAACAGGACAGTTTGTGCTCTGCCTTCCCAGTCATCCTCCAGAGCATGTGCTGACCACTCGGTAGGGTTCTGGGTGGAGAGTGGTATGGCTGTGTTAGGAGGTCCAACACATGCCAGCTTTACATCACCTGCAAGTCCCTTGGCCTGAACTCACTGTGGGCATGTGAATGCTGGACTGTGAGTATACCTGCTCACACTCAACCCTACAGTCTTGGGTTTTGTATGTCTTGGACAGCACATTGACAATGGAACATGAATAGTCTCCTTGGTGAATATATGTTGGAACCTGCTTGAGTTGAACTCCGAAGCTCTCCTAAGGAGGCCCACTGTGACATGAGATTTCTGGTGGAGGGTCTACTGCTAATGTGCCTCCTCCCCTAAATGGGCACCATTCTTTCACCCGGCTGCAAAGTTAATGTGGAGAGCATGCAGAAAGTTCTAACGTGGATGCAAGCTATACAAATTCTACAAAGGTATGAGGAACTGTTACAGCTTAATTTTATGTCTTCCTAATATTGCTCAGCAATTAGTCCTGGAGTTAATGGAAAGAACCCAAGGGAATAAAGGAATCACTGACTCTTTTAACAAAAACTGTGTGCTCTCATCTGCCAGGAATGATAAAGAACAGGTATGCAGCATCGTCTAGAGAGCTGCTCAGTAAAGAACTTAGTTTATTTTTCACATCTAAAACAGATGACCACTTAGGTCAGTTACTAGGGACCCTTCTCTGAATCCTGACTGTGCTGTAACTGTGTTGAAATGAAACGAAGAAAAAAGCGACCTTAATGCTGGCCTCTGAGAAGACTTCAGTCAGTTCAGCACCTTCTGCAAGCTATAAATTCATTCTTCAAATTGTCTACGTCATTTTCTTCCCTCTCAGAGAGAGGAAAAAATGTAGCCTGTTTAAAATTAAAAGTCGGCTTCCCCAGGAAATATCACAGCGGAAATGCAATTCAACAAGTATCTGCTGAGTGTTTTATGGGTTCTGTTCCACGCTAAGTATTGAACTGTTGCAAGGGGCTGGAGGGTGGAGAGTAATGTTGGACACCACTGCCTATAAAACACGGTCTCTACCCCCAGAGCTGTAATAACTACTGCAAGAACTCTCTTAACAGTCAGTGGGGTTTTAGTGACTGAGATAGGTTAAGACAGAAATGGACAAAAAACAGATGTCAATATAAAAAATAAATGTTTGAACGCTCTCAGGTTAATGTTCTTGGGTTAGGAAAGGTGGACTTTTTTGCAGAAGACTCTGAAAGTGAAACAAAGGCACTGTAATTTGCTTCTGTGAGCAATTAATGAGGCCATGCAAGGTCTGAGAGCAGAACAGAAACACGAGGGAGAAATGAGTGCTAGAAACCAAGTGTTACCATAAAGACCCTTTTAATGAAAGATTTTTATTGTCAGCTAAAATTCAAATCAAATGAAGCTTTAAAAAAAGAGGTGAGTGGGGACCTGACCTGACTCAACGATTGGGGAGTTGAAGTAGTGGCCTTCCGTCACGGTTGTTCAGATATTCAGATATCGTCAGTTCTCAGACTAACTTTATTCTTAGGCAATGTCCAGTCAGGAGGAGGCTATCTTCGGAGTATCTTATCTCTTTCTCTTTCTTCTTAGTGGTACCAGAGATTGAACTCTGAGACTTGTGTTTCCAACGTAGGCATGGTACTACTTGAGCTAAATCCCCTGTGGAAGGTATCTTCTAATAACTTCTGGCTTAAATGTGTTCCAGAGAATATGAACCCAGAGAAAGAGCTCTGGGAAGGGAACCCCAGGGAGCTCTGACTGGTCCAATTAGGTCATGAACTCATCATAGAAAACCTACTGTGGCCAGGGAGTTAAAGCCATTTGCTTGGCCAAAACCAGGTTCTGTACATCTGTGAGGTAGAAAGACCACCCTGATCAATCTTTCCTCCTTTTCCACTACTATATGAACTAAGTAACTACTAACTAATAACTACTCCACCTCCATCATGAGGAGGGGACACACTGGGACAACAAGCACATACAGGCCCTACCTAAGTATGATGTTAACACATAGTCTACCTAAGGGAGAGTACCTCTTCCATTTCACCTGTGCTCTGTTCCTTTCTGTCTTTATTCATTCTTTTATAGACACTCAATGTAGTAAATCATGATTCCTGTTTTGACTCCCTACCACAGAAGGTTCTGTATTTCTCTATGAGCAATTAGGCTAGGTTCTTAGAATTTAGTTATAAAGCCTTTTGTTTCTAAATGAAATTTTAAAATGTAGCAGAAATGGGTAAGCTGAGTGCCAAACATCGGCTTCATAGTCTGGGCTGAGTGGTCAGGAGAAATCCCACCCATAGGATTGTGAGTGGTTTTCAAAACTCTTTTTTTTTTTTTTTTTTTGAGACAGGCTCTCGCTTTGTAGTTCAGGCTGGCCCTGAGCTCAGCCTCAAATTCACATCACAGCAATCCTCCTGCCTCTGCCTCCTGAGTGCTGGGATTACAGGCATGAGCCACCATGCCTGGCACTGTGGTATGTGGTACTGATTTGTATGTGGTTACCGGGGGATCGAAAAAAAAAGCAGACCCTGTGTGGAAAGTGGACAATACTTTACTAGAATAATGAAAGCAAAAGGTAGAAAGCAAAAAAGGAGAGAAAGAAACACAGTACCAGCTTTTACTTTGTCAGATACTAGAAACTTTCTATCTTTTCTGTGTCATCTTATTCACTAATATCTGTTCTTTATGCTGGTTGATAGTGAACCTCTTTAGCTTAGTGGACCTCTTAGATCTTTGGTGGTCTACTCATGGGTTGGAAGCAGTGGTACCACTAACTGGAAAGGGAAAGACAGTACATGAGACCTTACATTACATGAGACCTTACAGTACATGAGAGATTGAAAATAATAAAGATAAACGAATTATTTGTTTAAGAAAAGGCCCCATACTGAAAGTTTAGAAAGATAGCCATAGGGAGAAGAGAACTCCTGAAAATCCCTGTAATGGTATGAATATCTCTTCCTGGCCGCCAGAGTGCAAAGGTGTATGAGCACAGGTGCATGGATGCTGCTGGCTGGGTGGGCCAGAGCCTTCAGTTGCATGAGTCAAACCTAGAAGCAGCCTTCACAGGAAAGTGTGGGCATCTTCCTACAACAGCCTTGACTCCTGTGACCAGTCCACTTACCTGTCCAGCAGAGAACAGGGGCAGCCTCAGAAAAACTAAGAAAATCAAATCCCAGATGGTAAAGGAACAGATCATGTTTCTAAAGACCCATATTAATTTAGGAGTGAGTGTTTCTAATCTCTTGATTCTTGTTGATTTTTAATCTAAATCTTGGAGGAAAGGAATCCCCAACAAGAAATCTTTTATTGACTCCAATGTCCCATCCGATAGGTCCTGACTCCATTCCCAAGTAGGTCTGTTCTGAGCCTAGAGTAAAACCAGATACGTTTCCTATAATACATCTTGATCACTTGCAGGACTTTAAAAAAAGGAATTCTCAATTGATTTTTAAACATAATGAGCAAATGGAATGTCTATCTATACAAAAGTAATTTTGTACTTGAGCAAAAGAGTGCAGTCAGCAGATAATTCACTCTTGTGGCTTTTCATTAGCTCACTCTCCCTGGGGGGTGATTTAGAGGTTAGAGCCCTGCCCATCTGCTTTCCCAGCTTCTGTTAGAATTATGGCTGCAATTCACCAGGGGAGGCCCAACACCGGGCACCTGTTTATTCTACAGAGCAGACTCTTGTGATGGAGGTAGATGCATTTGCTAATTGACTCCAATATAGGTATACTGTATAAATATAGGTATACTCTCTTTATACCTATAAGCTCAAATAAGCTTTATACCTCTCTTTATACCTATAAATATAGGTATACTCTTTAGGTATACTTATACCTAAAATATAGGTATAAATATAGGTATACTCTCAAATAAGCTTAAGCTTATATACTCCAATTTAGGTATACTGCTCAGGCCTCCAACAACTGTAAGAGTTAGAACAATCTCTATGTTAAGAGGAAAAAACTGATTTTAAGAAGTTGAGTGATTTCCTCCAAATCCCACTGTCAGTGAATGGCAGGTTGTCAATGTGCTTTCTGAACCCATTATCTTAGAACATCCCTCTCCTTTAATCTCACTCATAGGGTAAAAGACCCCATCAGCTGCGGATTTAGCTCAGTGGTTCTGATGCCTGCCTTGCAAGTGTAAGGTCCTGAGTTCGACCCCTGGAACAACAACAAAAAAATTGCAACCATAATTTTGCCTGCTGGGATTTAAAGAGTCTGAAAGAAAATACAAATATTTCATCTGCCAGGGCCAATATGAGACCTCGTTGCTATAACGGTTTTCATAATTTTGAATGCCATGAAAACCTTAACCCAGGACATACTTGTAAGATCACAAAAAAACCCACATTTTATGAATACATTTATTCAGTACATTCAAATGTGTAACATTTGCTTGTTGTAAGGAATTGAATGATTTTTATAATTATGGGTATCTGAAATTAGGGACAAAGATAATATTCACATTTTGTATTTGTTTGAGTGTTAATGAAATACAAAATATTTGAACATTCCTTAAAGAGTCATCTGAAAACCATCACCTTAGAGATCTTCTTTCTTTCCTTTCTCTCTTCCTCCATCTCTCCTTCCCTTCATCCTTTCCTTCCTCCCCTGCCTCCTTCCTTCCTCCCTCCCCCCTGAACATGTAGGAAACATTTTCCATGAGCCAGAATCTTTGGAATGGAAAGGGCACCCTTCTTCTAAGAGACCATGTTGTTTTTTGTTTTTTGGGTTTTTTTTTTTGAGACAAGGTCTCGCTTTGTAGTTCAGGCTGGCCCTGAGCTCAGCCTCAAACTCACATCACAGCAATCCTCCTGCCTCTACCTCCCAAGTGCTGGGATTACAGGTGTGAGCCACCATGCCTGGCACTGGTATGTGGTACTGAATGCAGCTGGGCGCAAGCCCAGTATTGTATGTGGTCACTGGGGATCAAACCCGGGTCCTTGCGCTTGCAAGACAAGCGCCGGAACCACTGAGCTAAATCCCCGGCCCCTAAGAAACCATGTTTTAAACAAACTAGACACAGCACAATCACAATGATTGTGTCAGGAATGGAAGCATTGAAGTGGCAATTTCTGGTTGGCATGTGGGGATCTTTGTGGACTTTGTGAAAGAGATGATTTTCCAACCATGGCATCCATAATGAATGCTGTGTTAGAGACATTTTTTCAGATGAGGACAAAAATAAGGGTGGAGAAGCCAAAGGAGGCAGGATGGAGTTCTGAGATAACCTGAGGTGCCTGGAGGGATTCCTGAGAGGGGGATTAGAAAGGTGAATTGGGGGAGTGAGACAAAGCCTAAGAATGTATTTATGAGAAAATGCGGCCCTGAGACAGCAGATAATGAAATCACCAAAACATTTCTGTGTGCAAGATTGAAGATATAAGTTAATCTTTTTCTGGAGTAGCCCTGACAGCAAACTCCAGTGAAACCCAAACTGAAAGAAGAGAGCCTCTTGTCAAGGAAAGTGATAAAGATGATCCTCTTCCTCCCAGTGAAAAGGGGTCATCCTAAGTGAAAGATTCTTGAAGAATGCAAGAGACAAAGCAAAAAGCCTCAGGATGGTTAGGAGTTAGGATACAGAGACATCTCGGTGAGTTGCTCTGAATAGTGTCTTCACCTAACTCATTTCCTCTTGGAATCTGTGACTGTGACCTTGCTTGGAATCAAAACCTTTGCAGATATGACTAAGTTAAAATGAGGTCATCGTAATCTAGTAACTTGTACCTTATAAAGAGAAAGACAGAAAGCATGGAAAAATACAAACACAAAGGGAAGATTGAAGTGGTGCAGCTACAAGCCAAGGAAAACCAAGGACTGCCAGCCGCCATAAACTGTCCGAGGGAGTTAAGCAGTGATGTCTTCCTGGCATTTTTCAGAGACCACTGCTCTGTGGGCACCCTGAATTTCCAGGTGCCAGAATGGTGAGAGAATACATTTCTCTTGTTTGAAGACATCAAGTTGGTGCCCATTTGTTTTAACAAGTCTAGGAATGAATATACTTGTACAGCCTTAGAAAGATGGTGTGGTCATAGTCATACTCGGGACAAGGAGGAATTTATAAAAACTTAGTATACTCAAGAGAAAAGAGTGCCAGTACAAGACAGTTCTACAGTGGGTTTTTTGTGAAGGGCATGGTGACTAATAACACATTGCTTGTATTAGTGAATCTTACATACTAATTAGTGAAGAACACAAACAATCAATAAAAGGAGTGATCATCAAAGAAACAGGAGGAAACAGCCTCAAACAGGGTACAATTACTCCCTAAAATTCAAACAGTTACATAGTGACAGAACTGGACTTGAACCTATCTCTCCTGCCTCCCAGTTCACTTCTAAACACAGATTTTTCCCTGGCAGGACCATAAAAATAAAGAAGAACATGATGGAATGGAGGGAGAGACTTAAAAAAAGAAGGCTGGTTTTCCCCAAGGGTCAGCGCCTGCTTTTCAAAACGCTGTCCTCAAATGGTAACATGATAATCTGCTTGCAAATCCCCAATTCTCCAGCCCACTAACTCTGCCATCGTGTCTGAGCATGCTGTCCTATTTCTTTTAAATCTCCAAAGAATGACAGTGATGACATCATTGCTTTGTCCATGTTTGATCTTATCTGCCGAAAGATTGAAACTGAGAATAAGTAGGGCACTCTAAGTTGAGAACAAATGTGTGAAGCGTTTGGGAAGCTCCAGCCCTAGAGAAAAGCCAGGCAGGCCAATCAATCCAGATAAGCACTGTGGTGGGACGGGCCTCGGATAGGCATTGGATCTGCGGTTCTCAGCCTACCACGGTCCTCTACAGGGGCTGGACCGGGAAAGAAACCATGTAAGTCACTTCATTTCATCTCTTCCACTTTTAGGAAGGACTAAAATATGAACCATCTAGAAAGAAGAGAATCTGGTCGACCAGACGTTTGTTAAAGACTCTGGTCAAGGCATGTGCTGGCTGGTTTCTATCCTCTGAAATACTACTTGCTGCCCTCTCCTTGCTGAATGGAAGTAGCACTGAAGGGTGGGCTACCTCTCTGTTGTCTCAACTGACTGGAGACTGCTTTCGTGGCATCATTCAATTTTCATTTTAGAGAAGGACCCTGTACATCCCCAAAGAGAAGGAAATAACTTGCCACGTATAAATTCCCACAGAAGAAATCACATGAAAAGCACCCAAAGAGATGTCTGGTTTTGCTCAGTTCCTAAGGAACTAGAAAACAAAACAATTGTGAGATACTTATTCGCACCTATTAAATCACTGAAATTATTATTGATATACAATTTCATTTAATCTCAGTGATAATCAGGAGGTAGAGAGAAGATATATTCATGCCCTGAAGATATTGGGATGATAACATTTTCAAAGGCAATCTGCTAATGGAAACTGTGACTCATAAAAACGAGGCTACCCTATGACCCAGTGATCCAGTTTCAGGATTAACATTCTAGGGATCCACAATTTGAAAATGAATAGCATTTGTTCATAGTCTTAGAAAAGCATTAATCCAAATGCAAGGCCTCTAACATCATACAGTCTGAGCTCTTCCAAAAGCCGACGAGCACACTGGGACATGTGGAGGATTGATTTTACAAGAGTGAGCTATGGCTAGGTTAATTCCCATCCAAGAGTCTCTCTGAATGCTCTGAAGCATTTTGGTAAGAATCTGAAAGCAACTCAAATCCCTCCAAATCAGAGAAGTGGATGTAAAACTGTGAAGGGCCTCATTCTCTGGGCTCCAATTGTAGCCCCCATAAGTTATTCGATGTGTGGTGAGAGGCAGATCCTTAACCTCTGAGAGTCATCTGCAAAACCAAAGCAATGGTTGGATCTCATTATTACAGCCATGTTGCCACTTCTGCTCCACTGGCTCTGGTCAACATCATGACTATGTGCAGGGAAACTATTACGTGCAGGGAAACACGTCCCCTCAAGCCTCATACCTGACTTCTGTCACTTCCCTGATGCCATTCAGGAGCGACAAGAAGGAGCACACAGAATGGGGAAAAATGAGAATTAAGTCGTGTCATGTCATATACTGGTACAAATTCTCAAGGCTGACTGTGACTATGATGTGTATATATAATGTACCAAATAAAGATTTGAATTAAAAAATAAAGGAGCACAGAAGACTATCTGTCTCACGCAAGAGTTGAGTGATTAAAAAGTCTCATGGCACAGATGGGATGTGGTAGACGATTGTTCCTCCTGTGCCCAGCTGTGTGGCTGTGTGAGGTGCAGTGTGTGTGCCCTTTGGGGGGATGGTTTCCCGGGAAGCCAGGCATGGGAGGCAGATTCATGCATCACACTGGGCAATAACCAGCCTGACCCCGTACCTGCCTCACTTTCCTTCCCTTTCATGCCTACTCTCCTGTTCAGCTTACAGCTGAACATAGAAGCACGGGGGACCCTTTCATTGCAAGCTTTGCCTCACTTTGGATCCAGACTAAGAGAAGGCATCTATCTCTGAGCATTGTATAAAAAAACACTAAATAAGTAAAAATAGATAAAGTGCTTAAAGTAGTGCCTGATAAATAGTAATTACTATGTAAGTGTGAACTAATCCTATTATACTGTATCACTGGGTAGCTTTAGAAAGTGGTGAATATGTAGTCTGTGCAAAATATATGTGAAATGGTAAGTAA
The DNA here is from genome assembly GCA_004026965.1 of Petromus typicus. Classification (NCBI taxonomy): domain Eukaryota; kingdom Metazoa; phylum Chordata; class Mammalia; order Rodentia; family Petromuridae; genus Petromus; species Petromus typicus. The sequence goes on from PVIR01006085.1 coordinate 63,358, forward strand.
AAAACAGACCACTAGGAAGCAAGCATAAAAATTATATATATACACTGATGGTAGAAGAGAGAGCATGGAGTTGGAAATTGTGACTCTGTAATGGGAAAGAGGTGTTACGTTTATGTTTCCACAGTGGCATTTATTTATCCAAAGTGGAGTATAAATAAACTGAATAAATACAGTCTCTGGGAGGCTCTGTGTATATCTCTGCACAGAAATGCGTTCCAATGCTCGTGACTCCTTCTAGCTGGAAAATTCCTGCCTGTGTGCGGGACTTCTCTTCTTGTAATGTTATGCCAATTTCCTTTAATTTGTTATTTATGAAGATTGGGAATCATGTGGTAGTAACCATGATGAAACAATTGACTTTTCCTGAAAATAAAGGTCTCTTCTTTGTCTAGGCTGGGAGATAATAAACTCTCCCTCCCAGGCAGCTTTCTCCTGCACCCAGGGTCCAAACTCCTCCACAGTGAGCGCTCAGCACTGGCCAGGTCCTCAAAAGACTGAGAATGACCTCATACTCTTCCATTTCCTCACCCACCATCAGCCCCAAGGAGTGCATGCTGGGAAGAAGTGCCCTACAATGTGTTATGCTCGTGTTTAGTTGTTCCCCAGAGCCTCATGCTTTCCAGAGATGCTTGAATCTAGAATGTGGGATTGATACACAGTGGGGCTGAGCCCAAAGACATTAGGATTAAGGACATGAGTGATGCCCACCCTAAGTACCCTGAGTGAGATAAAAGGGGCAGGAAGATGTTGGTAACATTCTGTTGCTACTTCTGCTCCTGTGTGTGAGCCATGCCATTTCTCGGTGATGCTGATGCCTCTCTGGGGGCACTACTTTTCTCTGCTGATGCCTCTGCCACCCTGCCTTGGACCTAGCTGATCACGGGCTGAAACCTCTGCTGTAAGCCAAATAAATCCCTTCCCCTCTAACGTTGGTTGTCAGGTATTTTGTTTCAGCAACCGAAGAAAAATAACAAACATGTAATTACAAAAACAGGACTCTGAGCTTGGGTTTCTCTAAAATCAAATACACTCCCTACAGAGAATAGTTTAATGTGAACAGAAGAGTTTTAGTGAAATGAGGATTTGGGAGTTTTATTATACTTTATATTTCTTATTTTTTTGTTTGAGAGCCCAGTAATGTGGTTGGTCAGTTGATCCACCTTGGCTAAACCCCCTAACGCCTTCTGAGGCACACTTAACTTCTTGTCCCAGTTGCAAAGTCCTTCTACTTGTCCCTGCCTCTCTGAACTTGTTTCATACCTATCTTCTGGCTGACTACTTTCTGACTATCCTGGCCATTTTGTTGTTATTGTTTCTCAAGAATACCAAGCATGTTTGTATCTAAGACTCTTCAGAGCAATGACCCAGAATACTCTTCCTCTTCGTGTTTGCCTGTCTGTTTTTTCTCTTATCATCCAGATCTCAGTGAAAATATCCCTCTTCAGAGCATGTTCTAACAATGCAATCTGTTACCTAAGTCATTCTTTTATACTTTACCCAATTTGGGTTCCCGGAAGATAGCATGTTGGCCTCAGGTTCTTTGCTTATTTAATTATTTGTTTAGTTTGGAATAAGCTTCACAGGAGAAAGAATCTCGTGTGTCCTGTTCCTCTGTTCTCCAGGCCTTATCATAGTGCCCGTCACAAAGACACATTCGATAAATAGATTGCCTTAATATACAATGCATGGTAAACGTGGTCAGTTAGAGCTTCCGGAGGTAAATCTGCAAATGACAGCCTTTTCTCTCTTGAAGCAAAGTAGGCCAGACGAATTGTTTTCTACCTCTTAGTACAACAAAACAGTTTTATTAACACTCTGTAGATGGCAGAGGAAAAGGGAACATGGAAGTTTATCCACTTGGGCCACATATATTGTTGGTTCAGAACAACAACTGTTTGGAGAATGTCATATACTAAAGACCTATGATACAGGTACAGTGGTGGAGACTCAGTGGTGGGTGATATTGGGTACAGCATGGATGTATTAATCAGTGAACACAGGGAAGAGCTCAGAAACACCCATGCAAACATGGTCAACTGACTTCGAGGCAACTCAGGGAAGACAAGATTTACCTTTTCAACAATTTCCACACTTTGTATGAATGTAAAAACCTGTACATGAATACTTATAGAATTTTTATTCATGATCACTCAAAAGTGAAAACTACTCACATTTCTCTCAAAGGCTGAACAGATAAACAAATGTGATACATCCATGCAATGTCAAACTATTCAGCAAAATACAAGGAACAGATTACTGTCACGTGCAGCAGCAAAGATGAACATCAACAGATATACACAGAGTCAAAGAAATCAGGTTGAAAAGATTGTGTCCTACAGGACTCCATTGATAAAAAGTTCTTTAAAAAGATAAAATTATAGTGGCAAGAGACGAGACCTGGGATGCGGGGGGTCGGCCTGGGAGGATGGTGTGACTACAGAGGGGTAATGGAAAGGAGTTTTTAAAAAAACTTCGAAAAATGTTATTAGTATGTGTTTGCAGTACATGCAGTTTACAGTCATCTTGGGAAACGAGAATATGTACATACTACAGCTTGTTTCTTTTGTAAATCCCCTCCCCCCTCCCTCCTCCTCTAATTCCCCTGTCCTGATTTTCACTCTTGCTGATATTAGTAATCTTAGCTCATTTACGGCATGTAATGTCTATATTTATAGAGCTTATTAGGTTCCAGAATGTGGCAATCTTCAATTGTTCTTATTTCACTTTCTCCCCATCTTCGCTCTTCACCCTTAGTTCTTGAAGGGAAGTTTTCAGAGGTTTTTTAGAACCATTCTATAGTTACTCAACCCTATGTGTGTGTTAAATTCTTAACACTGTATGACAAGAAGGTCAGTGTTATCATATGTCAACTTCTAAATATAAAATTTTTAAAATATGAAGTCATGGCCAACATCTCAAATCCAGATATCATTATTTTCTAGCTGTGGTATATTGGACCAGGTATAACTTCCTTCAAGCCTCTGTTTTCTCTTCATCTAACAGAGATACAATGAGATGGTGACCTTGGGGGGCTCAATGAGGTGATGCACATACACTTGTGTGAGCAGTGGCTCACGATGAGCACATGGCCCATAAATACTAGCTGTTCACTTGGGGTCACTAGCTGGGGGGAGTGACCTGAGCCTGTGACTCCAATGCTCAGGATGCTGACACAGGAGGATCACTTGAGTCCAGGAGTTCTGTGACAACCTAGGCAGCACAGATGGCCACCTCGTAGCCTCAATACTAACAAACAAAACAGAAGGAAAGGAAATGCAGGGTCAGGACTTTATTTCTAGGGGAGGAATTGTGGTTGTAAGAAAGCAGCATGAGCTCTGTGAACAGCATTACTTAGCTTTGGACTCTTGTCATCTCAGACCTATGAGCACCCTCTCTAAACTTCCACTTCCGAATGCCCTCAAATGGGTGGGTACCATAATAATCACTTTGTAACACTATGGTGGGCACAACTATTAATATTTGTATAATGCTTAGTGCTTAGTGGGTGCTCACTAAATGATAGCTGTAATTATGATTTAGAGTGTTTTAATATGTAAAATGTGATTTCTCCTGGCACTGAAAAATTATGTTTACAAATGCATAATCCCAAATGATTAATTATGCAACTAAAGAAGGAGCTGATGTTATGCAAATGTTTTAGTTTGAACTGAACTGTCCATTCACAGATATTTTCCTATTCGCAGACAAAATACTAATTGGTTGAAATGAGCACTTTTGCATTTTAATGAGCTCTTAAGAAGGCAAAAGGATTCTTCTAGTACAATGTAGGATAGATTATTCTATGATAATGTGTATTTTTCCATTTTGTTATTTTAATTTGCAAGTGGAGTCCACAGATCTATAAAGTGCTTTTTTTTTTTTTTTTCCATTTTAGAATGCTTTCCATCTTGCTTCTCCAGGATGTATTTCAAAATAAATTAAAGTTGGATCCAAAGGAATGTAAGGCTGCTAGAGGGTCTGGTGGCCCCTGTGGCTAGGTGTGTAGCTGCGAACTGAATCGTTCCTGGGTTTTCGTTTTCCTAGTTTGCTGTCATTGTCACTATTGTCATCGTTGTCATCAACATAATTAACCAGGTTGTAGTTACCCGAAGAGTTCTAGAGCATTGGCAGTCTTTTAAATACTAACCAAGTCCCTTTTACTTTCTTTATTCATTGATTCACACAAAGGGAATGTGTTGCTTTAAGACACTAAAGGTTGAACATTTTAAGAAAGGACATCATTTTGTCAGTCGTGTGTATAAAAGTACATCTTAAGCAAAAGATATTTCTCATCAGTTGGATTGTTTTTCACTGTGAATAAAAATGTTCTGAAGTGGCTGATACGCTTTTATTGTTGCTTATGACATTTTAGAGACTACTGATGGGAGAGAAAGAACAGAATATTTGAAGCACAAAGCTGGAAAAGATCTGACAAATTGTACCTAATATCATTATCATGTCAAAGGGGAAAATAGAAATCTTGAAATAAAGTAGCTGGCATTTGTTACTTACCAAGTCAGTGACAGATGGGAACCAGGTCACTTGGCCAGGACAGGACAATTTTCATTACATCACATCATCTCTCCAGCAATAACTCTTTCCTCTCCTCTCCTGACCCGTCCTCTCTTTCTTTTCCTGACCCCTCTTTCTTTTCCTTTCCTTACCCTTCTTCCTCATTTCCCCTCCCCTTCTTTCCCTTATGTCTTTTCTATGTTTTAACTCTAGGCTTGCAAAGTTGACTTAATTATGCTCATTGTTACATAGAATGCTAATCATCACCAGTGATATAAAGACCCTTCTCTCATTTTTTATTATACATTTTTTCTATTCCTTCTATCCTTCCTAGATCCTTCTTCTATTACAGTCTTACTCTACAGAATCTACTATGTCCTTAAATATGTAAATA